>WSXT02125196.1:0-10845 GCA_011762715.2 Neuroterus valhalla
TTCTTTCGAAAGGTATCGAGTTCACAGATTAGTTTTCATTATTTTTTGTGCGATCAAAATGGGAATTTTCGATTTTTGGAGAAAATCCGAAGAGTTGTATTCACGATCTTGCAGGACTCCCAAGGAGAAACATTTTTTCCTTCTGACTTTCTTTTTAATCTTGCGTTACTTGACTAAAAATTCTCATCTTCTTTTATATTTTTGAATTTTGAAAATACCAAAACTCTGACAATTTTGTTTTCATCAAAAAAAGTCATGAGGATGAACTGGTAATTTTTCACCTTCTACAAGGAACCGTTCTCACAATTTTTGAGTCTTGGAAAAAAAAGTCCACAAAAATGTTCAAAATGCTCCCCCCCCCCCCTTTGATTTTTCATCCGAAATATCTGGTTGACGAACTCGTTCTTTCTTTTTCGGATTCAAAAAAGTGTGACAAAGCACAATCCAATATGATCATTCTTTCGAAAGTTATCGTGTGTACAGGCGACGACGACAACGACAACGACGACAACGACGACGACAACAGACAGACAGACACCAACGTAAAAACTACTTTTTCGGAATCAGGAGGTCTCAAAACGTGGAGATTTTATAAATTCAGCGAAAGTCAATTTTCACATAAAACCAATACCTTCTCTCCATGATGAGAATGTAATAATTAGACCCATTACTGTAACTGAATTCGCGCAAAAGGTCCAACGTTGCGGGTTGTATCTCAAAAAGCGATAAAAAGCGATATTTCATGATTTTCGACGATATTCAAACATGACCCGAAACCCATAAAACTTGCATTTTTTACTTGTAATGATGTAAAAACTATCCAAAATAGTTTTCCTAATTGTGAGTAACCATAAAAGATACTTTCAGACCTTTCATTCCTCAATTGTATTCGCGCAAAACGTCTAAATTACAGTATAAGTAAGTTCGACAGTCCCTCAAAAACGCCATTTCCCAGATCTGATGATTGTTATTCAATGATATAATATGATTCAATATATTATAATTATTTTATCATTTGAAGAATAAGGTTGTGAGGATGTTATATCCTTCGAAAAATTAACGTCTGGGTGTGTACTGATAACAAAATTATTGACGAGAGTCAACGACCACTTCCAGACTAAATCGTAGTTTAATTTCTTCTCAAAAAATTATTCAAATATCTTTTGTAACGTTCCAGAATTGGAACCAATTCCCTCATCAGACATTAGAATGTATAGCGACGAATGGATAATGGACATTATAAAAAACATGCACCTAGTAAACATCCCAAAAATCATCTGATTGAAATTGTGTGAGTGCTTGTATGTAATAAATCTGTTACCCCTACAATCCAAGAGGAAATCTTTTTGAGCCCATGCTTTTCTTAAATCTCCGTTAATATTAATCTAATCCTTCGATGTATTATAGGCTCCAGGTCCATAGTTGTGAAAAATCGATTCGAGAAACATGATGAAGAACGCAATTCTGGTCTATGCGCATGTAATATTATCATTTGAAGAATAAGGTGGTGACAATGTTAAATCCTTCGAAAAATTAACGTCTGGGTGTGTGATGATAACAGAATTAATGACGAGAGTCAACGACCACTTCCAGACTATATCATAGTTTTATTTCTTCTCAAAAATTATTCCATTATTTTTTGTAACGTTTCGGAATTGGAACCGATTTCCTCATCAGACATGAAATACATAGCGACGAATGGACAATTGACATTATAGAAAAAATGAACCAACCTGAAGCCTATAATACATCTAAGGATTGGATTAATGTTAACGGAGATAAGAAAAGCATGGGCTCAAAAAGATTTCCTCTTAGATTGTAGGAGTAACAGATTTATTACATACAAGCACTCACACAATTTTTATCAGATGATTTTTGGGATGTTTACTTGGTTCATGTTCTTTATAATATCCATTATCCATTTGTCGCTATGTATTTTAATGTCTGATGAGAGAATTGGTTCCACTTCCGAAATGTTACAAGAAATAATGGAATAATTTTTTTAGAAGAAACAAAACTATGATTTAGCCTGGAATCGGTCGTTGAGTCTCGCCATTAATTTTGTTATAATAATTATTTTTAATAAGACTGAAAAAGTGACTTAAAAACAAGTTTATGAGCCAGACACATCACATTGCAGCTCTTGGCTCATTTCAACATCTAATCCGTTCTGAAATGGCCCAGGACTCACAGCGAGGATGTGGCTGCAAGGCGAGTCCCACCTCCTTCACCCGACTCAATCAACCAACCAACCAACCAACCAGGGTAAATTGTATTTACAATATTTACAGTCAGTATTTACTTTGTACTATGCATATGTTTGTTGTATAGGTAAAAGGTTATTTACATATGAACCCCTTTGAATTATGACTTTGAATTAAATGTGGGCATCAGCTACTTCGATTTTAAAGTAGCTCTAATATAACCATCTCGATTCTAATGACCGCACACTTTTCCTGCTGCCTTTGTAACCAGTTTTACACACCTCTCAACTGACTGGGTGAGGCATACAGTGCAGGCCAAAAGTTTGAATACACCTCGGAAAAAAACCATTTTTCCACAATACCATGTGGCACTCAATTGACCGGATCTATTTTCATTTTCCAACAAGGCAACGACCCAAAACAGACTTCTCGTTAACGTAGTGCCTATTTAGACCTTAGACAACGTGGCAGTGTGCTCAAAATATTGAAGTAGCTGTATCAGTCTCCAGTCTTGAACCCTATCTAGCTACTTTGAGATGAACTTGATCGAAGAGTGCAAGATTTGAGACAGTGAAGCTTTTTCTAATGTTTGTGAATCAATATTGTATCACGCGTCTTCTTGACAATCCCAGAGACCTGTTAAGCTTGTTCGTTTTGAGTCTCGCACTCATCGGTAAAGTCAATCCCACAGTAGCTCTATTGGGTTCAATTCTGGAGACTAAGGCGGCTACTTCCATACTTTGAGCACATTGCCACTTTGTTTAGGTTGTAAATAATTAGTACAATAACGAAAAGAATTTTTTATGCCATTGCCTTGTTGAAGCATGAAATTAGATCCGATCAATGGAGTGCTAGATGGTTTCGCAGAAATATTGTATTTTTCTGTCTTGTATTCAAACTTTTGGCGTGTACTGTATGTAAGAGACCTAAAAAAACCTTTCAATAAGTTTTAGTGCAAACGACTATACCGAACTTTTTGATTGGTAAAACTGTAAGTTAACACAGCGGCCACTACTGTCCAAGACGCCAACTAAAGGCATTGCTTCTCTTTTGAAAGGCAAAGCTCTACCAGAGTTTAACTATCTCAAATTCCCATGTCCCACCCAGTCAGTTGAGAAGTGTGTAAAACTGGTTACAGAGGCAGTAGGAAACGTGCGCGGTCATTAGAATCGAGATGGTTATATTAGAGCTACTTTAAAGTCAAGGTAGCTGATGCTCACATTTTATTCAGTCAGAATTCAGAGGGTCTTCTATGTATATAACCTTTTGCCTATACAACAAACATATGCATAGTACAAAGTAAATAGTGACTGTAAATATCGTAAATACAATTTACCCTGGTTGGTTGGGTCGAGTGGAGGAAGTGGAACTCGTCTTGCAGCCACCTCCTTGCCCTAGAGTCCTGGGTCATTTCAGCACGGATTAGGTGTTTAAATGAGCTGAGAGCTACAATATGATGTGCCTGGCTAATAAATTTGTTTGAAAGTCACTTTTTGAGTCTTATTAAGGGGGTGTCCCTCCAGATTGACTTCAAAAAATCGATTTCTTTTCATTTTCTCATAGGTAATGCATCTAAGAATGTAATGCCAAAAGGGTTTTGCTCGATTCGTAGAAAAAAGGGTTTGGGGCAAGTTTTTTGACACTCCGACTTCGTGCGTTCTACGACTTTTATTATAAAAGCCGCCATATTTAATTCACAAGTAAATGAAAAAATATTCTAAACATAGAATCTTGTAGAGCGACCTTTAAAACATAAATATGCTACGGTTCAAAGATGTACAACTACTTTTAGAAGATTAAATACGTCAAGAAAGTAACTCAATTCGTCGCTTTTTCTCATCTAATTGTAAAACTTCAAATGCGTTTTTCTCAAAACTACTTATTCAGAACTCGTTCGCACGATTTCTCAGGCGTTGGTGGACGGATTTTCAAGATTTTTTGTTGAATGCGCAGAAACGTATTTCCTATCTTTGTAGAACGGCTTTTTTCCATTTTTTGAAAAATAGATTTGTAATGAATTCTTGAAAATGAAATAACAGGGTCAAAAAACCGTCTGTTTCTTTAATAGCCCGCTATTTTGACAATTTTCGAAAAAAAGCCCTTCTACAAACATAGCGACATCCTTACAGATTAGGAAAAAATTTTTCGCTTGTGTGTCAGATCAGCCATTTTTTTGAAATGGTGCGAACCAATAGATCGCCTTCTCATGGAAGGCCTTCACAGAAAACGATGCTGCGCCAGAAGAAAAAATTTTTCGAAGAAATATTTACTGCAAAATGACGTTTTTACGGGACTGAACAACTTACCTATACAGTGAACTTCCACTTAAGTTGACCTTCACTTAAGTTGACTTTCGGATAAGTTGACTCGGAACGTTCACATCAGTTGAGTAAACAGTCCCCCACCACAAATACGGTGAGAAAGAGAAACCACGGATCGAGAGAGAGAAAGCTGCAGAGAGGGGGATATTATCCTTGATGGTGGGGACTCGTGACCCCCCACCTTGAGTCAACTTAACTGAATGTTTACGTTTTCGCGCGGTCAACCTAAGTGGAAGTTCACTGTACTATAACTTAGACCTTTTGCGCAAATACAATTGAGGAATAACAGGTCTGAAAGTATTTTTTAAGGTTATTTTCAATTAGGAAAACTATTTTGTATAGTTTTTTTATCATTACAAATGAAAAATACAACTTTAATGGGTTTTGGCACGTATTTAAAAATCGTCGAAAATCATGAAATATTGTTTTTTTTTTACGATACAACCCGCAATTTTAGGCCTTTTGCTAAAATTCAGTTAAACAGTTATGGTTCTGATTATTTTTTGTATGCACTAAGGACACTCTTAATAACTTTCTTTTCACTATTAGAACAAAAATGTTTTTTGTTTGCAATTTTTGTATAGTTTTGGAAATTACCGGTATAACAACTTTTCCAAACTCATTGGGACCTGAGTCCGGAAAAGCATCACAAAAACAAAGTTTTAAAGTTTTGGAACGACCATCGTAGTAAGAAAAAAAAGGAAAGGAAAAGAATGATGTTACCCACGTCCATGGTGTTTAGCGCCAGAAACCCCTTTGGTGTCAATCGATAAATTTATCTTCAGCCATAGATTTTCAACCACAAAGAAAGAAAACTGAAACTTCGAGAAAAAAATCCCGATTCTGTCTCTAGCGCAGCGGAAGAGGGATAAAGTGGATGCGAAACGCTACGAATGAGTAATACACTAAATTTACTGTAGAAAGAAAAAAGTATAATGGTTTATTTAAAAATTATACATTGAGAAAAAAAATTCGATTCGGACCGTTTCATTATGGTTCATGGCATGGTCGCTGCTGATTCTAGATCGTAAGAGAAGTGAATTTAATTCACTACCTTGAACATCCATTTAAATACAAGCAGCTTAATACTAATTTAATCAGTGAAATGATGCAAAATTTCGCTTATTCTACCATGGTGGAATGCCTATATCCGACGACGCGATTTAACACGTCCATTTCTCTGGGCCACCAGACCACACAAACACTCGAAGAAACCCGAAACACTTTATATCTCTCGGAAGAAACTCCAGATAAACCACATAAAACAAGTCAGGGGAGGAAAAACTAACGCCTACCATGCTTCCACGAGAGACCGCAACTCCGAGCTCCGTGAAATATTTCCCAGGGAAGGAATGGACTCTTCCAGTTGTTGCTGAACGTGTGTCGTAACCCCTCCAAATCTACGAGTCTCACTGCCGGCAGACTACAGCCCGTCTTGGCTTCTCTCGACTTCCCTCGTCTTTCCCGCCTTATCCTTCCGCCAGGCGGTCGGTCCAGTTAGTGCTGCCACCGAATATCTGAAACTTGAACTCATTCGGACGGAATCTAAACCCTCCCGTTAAGTGGACTGTCGTGCCGGCAATATGGATGACCCGGCGTTTGACAGGTACACGACCCAGCATGGTCTGATACCTTTTATTTAATAGTTGATGAAGTTCGAATCATCATCAATCGTGCCTCCGACCTCCGAAAGGTTCCGTGATCGGCAGTAGCGACGTGGTAGTGAAGTGCGGTGGTGAAGAGTGGATGTGTGAGTGGCTAGCTTGGCAAAATCAATGTGCAACGGTGATCAAAGTTTTGTTGTCCTCCCGTACCAGGATCTTTCCAGCTGAAAGGGCCTCCGAAAGAGCCTGGATGCGCTGAGGTTCCTCGTCTAGGGTATGCCTCTCTCCCGAGGGTTGTTGGACGCTTGTCTGCCCTCGCCTGTAACTTGGCCTGCACCTTGAACACTGATTTACCCTTACCCCCGGTCGTCCACACTGGTAACGAAACACCCGCCTCGGTACCAAGCAGGCATCGAAGGGATGGCCTGGCAAATGACAGTTGAAGCTGACATTCTCTGGGGGCGGCATCAATGTATGGCAGTACATCCGGCTAAAAACCCGATGCGCCCCAGGTGAACTGAGCACCGGTGGCTGGTACTGAACCCACCTTCGAAACCTAGTCCCCTCTGGAAGCAAAGATGGAGTGTGCTCTGGGTTCCTAACCAGCGTCGGTAGGCATACCGACTCCGGGCACCGGTCCGACCTTTCATCCTACATACAACCAGAAACCGGGAATGGGATCGGTTACGGGATCCAAATCGTCGGCGTACCGCTGACTGGTGGCCGATTCAGGTCTCCTCTTTGCATCGGAAAACGTTCCAAATTTGGAAACGGAGTTATTGTCGGTCCCCTGATCATTGCCGGGAAATCGAACGGTTGCAAACTTTGGCCCAACCCTTGTAATTTCTTCCCATCCCCACTGGAATGCTGAGCCATCATTGCAAAACCCATCTGAGATGACTCCATTGGCGACCTTACCCCCTCCGAGACAGCGGCAGGCGGCACCCCGAGTAAGGCAGACACCGGTGTTGCATTAGTAAACGGGAGGAACCGCACCCCGAAGTCGCGGAGGGGGCGAGAAGGAGCTACATCCGACAGCCTAAGAGGTAAGGTTCCCGAAACCTTCCCCCCGACCTCCCGATCGCGCACACCCCATCCATCGTCGCCGTCCAGCTCCCCTCTCTGGATTCCAATCTCCGCGGTTGGCCTAGAGACAGAGGGGATTCTCGAAGGTAACCTACTTTCTTTGTTCAAGCCGTCTACTATGGCGTCCCCCCCCCCCCGGCTTCGCGGAGGTTGGGATCTTGGGGATGGCTCCCTTCGACTTTCTGAAGCCTGCCTCGACCGCCGCGACGGACGATGTCGGCGACTGGGACGCCAAAGGTTGGGCGTCGGGGTCCTTCTACCGTTCTGGGCAGGGGCAGCTTGGTGTTACCGCCCTCCCCTGATCTTCTTGTCCGGGTAAGCCAACCTTCTTTTCGGGGTCTTCCTCTCTTCTTCCCAACCAGGGATAACGCAACTCCAGGCTTGGAACCCTGATGGGGCGGTGCTTCCTCTCCTGACAAATTCCTGCCAGCTCTGGGAATGGAGTCGTCGAGTCGACCGGCTCCCCTACGACTCGGAGATCCGAGCTCGGGTCCGGGGTACGATGACGGACGAATACCCATCGGCCCGAGCGGCCTCTCCATCTAATTAACTCCTGTACCGTTTCGGGGCGGAACTTGGGCACCCTCTTTTCCATCCTTTGGCTGTGAAGAAGATCTAACGTTAGATAAGTCAGGATCTATAGACAAGTAGTGTTTTAGGGCTATCACCTCGATCAATTTGGTAAACATGTTTCGGAAAACTAAGACGATATTGGTGACCTGAACGACTTGGTGGAAACAGGCCCATAATATCTGCCGCCATTACCGACCAGGGCTGCCTAATTACTTGCTTGCCCGTTAGGCTCACTGAGCCTGCCTGATCCACTTTCATTTTCTGGCAAATTTCACATGCGCTGAGGTACTGGGCTACGTCATTGAACATGCCAGGCCAATTATACAACAACGAAAGACGCTGGAATGTCTTGTCTACGCCCAAGTGTCCAGATGTCGTTGTATCATGAGCCTCATTCAAGGCCTTCTTGCGCAGCTCAAGTGGCAAGGTCAGCTCCCACGCTTCCAGGTCTGGGAATAATGGGTCCGTCAGACGGTCGGGACGATGGCAGTAGAGACGATTACCCTGTAATTTCCAATCCGGAAACTGATAGGGCATTTCTTGGACTAATTTGGTCATCCTGAGGTACTAGATATCGTCAGTCTCGCCGATAGCGCATACCACATCGACACCAGGCTCGAACATACGTGAGAGCGCGTCCGGTACATGGTGGAGGGCTCCTTTCGTGTGTTTTATCTCAGTCGTATCGTAACAACTTAAGGGCCCATCTTCCCAAACCCCCCCAGTAGGATCCTTCAGGTGTTAGAGCGATCGCAGACTACTGTGATCCGTTACCTCTACGAAGTGGTACCCTTCCAGATATGGTCGAAACTTTTCTGCAGCCCATACCACCGCCAAACATTCCTGATCCGTCATTGTATAGTTTTTCTCGGCGCCTTGCAAGGATCGATTAGCGAAGGCATTGACGTGTTCCACGCCATCTTGGACAGGCCTAGATCAAAAAGTCTGTGTAGTAGCCGGTTCCGTGATCGGTAATAGTGACGTGGTGGTGAAGTGCGGTGGTTAAGGGCGGTGGTGAAGAGTGGGTGTGTGAGTGACCAGCTTGGAAAAATCACTGTGCAACGGTGATAAAAGTTTTGTCGTCCTCCCGTACCAGGATCTCTCCAGCTCCCCAAGAATACAATCTCTGTCCCGAAGCAAGATAGGACGTCCGATATCCCCTTACGTGTGTACATAAGGTACTTATTATCTAAGTAATATCTACGTATACAAGTTCCTGTAGGGATACATGTCTAACATTTCAAATCACGTTTCAAAACAACCTAAAGATAAAAATCCTTATCTAATATGTCAATTCATTCATTCAGCAACCTCGAATAAATTTTTCATGCTTTCTTCGTACAAGGGGACGTTTAGGTCTGGTCATTTTTGTTTTGGTCGATACTCTTCTGAGTGGTAGACACCTTCTACAGGTTATCTGAGAAAAATTAAGAAGGTGCAATTTTCAGCCGTTTTCGAGAAAAATGCATTTAGGGAACTGCGTGCAGATTGTGATGGCCCTGGGGTATCTCTCTCCACAACGGTCCGGTGGCTTAGGTGATAGAGCGCTTGGTTGGTTGTTGCAAGTTTGCACGTTCGATTCTCGCTCCCTGTAGTTTTTTTCTTGGTTTTTTTTCATGCAAAACTATTTATTCATCCATTTCCTAATAATTTTTGATAGAATTATAATTTTTAATAATTGTTTAATCATTTTTCTAAATGAAAACTCTGTTTTAACTCTCTATTATCTCCCGTTCGGTAAGTTGTGTATTTTCTTTAAAATTGGTAAATATTCAAATATTTGTAGTATTTGTCTTCAAATTTGTTCATCTTTGATTGTCGCGAAATCAATTCCCGTGAGGATTGTATAAAAATTCACTCGATCGTTCACCATCTATTGTCCTCTCCAATATTTTGCGACATGTTGCATTATGCTTGGCATGCATCCAAACTTTGTGATGATAGGGAAGTTTTTGTGAATGTGAATGAAGTATGCTTCCCCATCAATGTTTTAAAAAAACCATACAATTGTAAAAAATCTGCGTTTATTAGATGTCCCAGATGTAGCAAAACATTTTGTTTTCCTTGCTTCTACGACGAGTATCACTCTAGTTCGTGCGATACTACGTAATTCTGATGATACATATGTATGAACATAAGTATTTATTTTTTGTATTTTGTATAAAACATTTTGATTTCGTATTTAACATTTGAAAGAAAATACACAACTCCCCGAACGGGAGCTAATAGAGTGTTAAACAGAGTTTTCATTTAAAAAAATTATTAAACAATTATTAAAAATTATAATTTTATCAAAAATTATTAGGAAATGGATAATTAAACAGTTTTGCATGAAAAAAAAACATAAAAAAAATTGCGGGGAGCGAGAATTGAACGTGCAAACTCGCGACTACTAACCAAGCGCTCTATCACCTGAGCCACCGGATCGTTGTGGAGAGAGATACACCAGGGCCATCACAATCTACACGCAGTTCTTTAGATGCATTTTTCTCGAAAACGGCTAAAAATTGCGCCTTCTTGATTTTTCTCAGAAAACCTCTAGTAGGTGTCTACCACTCAGAAGAGTATCGACCAAAACAACAATGACCAGACCTAAAGGTCCCCTTTTTAGCTTAAATTTTCTGAGTAGCGTGTCGGTCTTTGGTATTTTTCGCGAGTAATTGCAATTACAACTTTAAACAATCTGGGGGAAGAATCAATAACGAGTGGCAGGCCACAGCGTTACACCGGTATTTGACCCTATTTCAACAAAATTCCAGGAAAAAAAAAATTATATTTGTAAATTGCATTGTGCTTTCCCGAGTCAGAATGCTTCGACTTGGTTCTGACTTGAATTGCACCCAATCAAGTCGTAGTGAAGACGAAATTCCACGTCTCAGTTCTGAGACGGAGCGAGACTTTATTTCACGTCTTGAGGCGAGTTTCTAGGACTTGAGTCGATTTTTCTATGGGTTCAGGCAATAAAATGGTTGCCTGCAGACCAGGGCAGGTATACCTGCCCTGGCAAAAAGGGGCATCCTTGTTGTTATGAAAGTTAACTTTTATTTATTGTTAAAC
>WSXT02125207.1:0-10845 GCA_011762715.2 Neuroterus valhalla
TGGCGTCGTCTGCTATACACATATATTGCACAGTGTTGACGTTTATTTTGAATCAAGTTTAAAGCATTAATTTCGAATTGCCAGGTATGTGTGTGGCATTTGAGTGTAAGAATAGAGGCAAACATCGCTTTTCGAATGATGAAAATATAAGGAAAACGTGGATAATAGCCATTAAAGGGGAAAGTTTCTGTCCGAGTTCAGCGTCGCGGTTGTGCTCGACACACTCTACCACGGAGGAGGATTACACAGAAAGTTTTCATGCATGTAATTTTTTTTGATTAAATGAAATGAACATAAAGAGAAGAGACAGTTTTCTTCATGATTTTCACTCAAGATTTTTTATGCCTTCTTTGCCACAAGTATAAAATCATAACAAGAGTCCCTAACCTCTAAACCACGATCTGTCAAACAGCTACTCTCCCTCGACTCTCAGTTTTACAATCTTTGTCACACAATTTGTGCATATTGATTTTGTTTTTCCTCCTCAGCATTCTGTGTTTATTCTGTGTTTCCTGATGATTTCAAGAATACATCAAATATAACTGATTATGTCATTTCAAACAAAAATTATTATTTTTATTGGAAAAAATATTTGAAATCACTCGCATACCGATAAATGACTGCTTATTTTTTGAGGAAACTATTCTCTACAACTTTATTCCTTCTAATTTTGAACTAAAATTTCCAACGACTATAATCGTTGAAAAACAAGAATTTTAACAAGTAGCTATATTTGACGATTGTTTGAATTTTCTCTAATTGAAAACAGCAGAGTTGCAAGCAATTTTTTCTTTGGAAAAATAAGCCATGATTTAATCAAGTTCAGCCATATCTTACAATTCGACAAGAAGCGAAAGTATGTAAATATTGATACTTCAAGAAATATTGTCGAAATATTTTTTTTTTTAAGTTTAAAACCTTTTTCATTGAATCCATCTATGTAATTTTATGTAATGCAATCCATTCTTCTATTTTTTTTGAATAATTATATCACTAGGATATTTAATACACTTCCGCATTCTTATCACATCTTGCATTTCATAACCGGAATAATAGCGCGCCGTTGTCCTGACGCCTGCGCAAAAGTCATGTCTTCAAACTCAGTATTGCCCTCTATGCTGAGCTTGTCATATCGCCGTCCCCATACTAATGTGTATCTCAAGATTTCGTTAATTGCGAGGCATCAATTCCAAATTTATTCAAAATGACGTGATTCCAATTTATTAAAAGTGTGAAATTTCCGCGAACGAAATTTAAGTTGTTCTTTTATGAGGACATGTAAATTTCTTCCCTTTTGAACGTTTTAATTCTGATTGAAAACTCCACTGTTTAAGCATTTTAATAAAACACAGAAAAATAAATAAATAAACAATTCTTCTTGTGATCCCTCCCTCTATAAAAACTTTCATTTCCAGAAAATCCTGTGCAATACTGAGCCAGTACAATTTCCGTTACTAATTGTCATATCTCTTCCATATTCTAGTTTCCTTTTAAATCTCTTTTGATCCAGAAAGATACAAAACAATTTCCTACAGAAACATTTAATTTTTTACTGCTAATTTTCCATTATTATGTACAATTTTTTCCCTAAATATACACAGTATATACATTTTACGCCTGAAGCAAACAAGGACTTAAAAATAAACGCTGAATAACATTCCGATATTTAGGAGAAAAGTAAATTGGATAATTGTGCAACTAGTTTCTAGGCAATGTACCGGATTGTGAACAATGAATTTTAATTATTATTATTAGAGGCGAATTTTCGCTCTAAAGTTGCAGAAGGCTCTCCACGCAAATTTCTGCTGCTGCAAACAAGCCGGAATGAGCATTAAGCACACTGAATTTTCCCAAGCGCCTTGCTAATTTGATCGTCCCGTTTGTTGGTTCAGAGAATTAAATATATTTACTTTAAATACGTGTTAATGCTGTAACTTGAAAAGTTTCACTTTCAGAACAATAAGCGTGAGAATAATTTTCAGCCTGCCTTAATTTTTCATTTTTATGAGTATAAGGCCTTGAAAAAAAATTCAGGGGGGCCACTTAAACCCAAAATAAAAGTTCTAGGCAATTTCCCGGTTTTCTTTGTCAATAATGACACTTTTCACAGAAAATTATCAGGTTTTTATCAATAATAGTTATCTGGAACTAACTTGTTGATGGTACAAATTCAAAAGAAAAAATCAGAACATCTCTGAACTTCGAGATGAAATATATTATTTAAATTATTTCGAATGCCGTTTTTTACTTTTTAGCTCAAAAAGTTTTCAAATGAAGAAAACTAGGTGAGCCGGAAAAAAATGGAGAAATGATAGGGAAATAAATTCTTCCGAATAAGATAATTTTCAGAACCATATTCCTGAAATCTCAATTTGAATATTTCAATTGAATAACCATTCAATTTTTTCCATTAAAAAATTGATTGTTTTCAAATCAATTCTTACCCAGCAAACAATTTATGGAAAAAATTGATTGAATAATTGGTAATCGAGGCAAAAAGACGATTATCCATAAAGGAGGTTGAATTTTCAACGCAGAAAGTTGAATTTTCATTTTAAAAAAAGTACTCGTGAATCAAACGAAGAATTTCCAATTCAGGAGGACGAATTTTCTACCTAAGAAGACGAATGGTTAACAGAAAATTTTGAACCAAAGATATAGTAGTCGACTCTCAAAATTAGGAGAATGACTTTCAATCGAAAAAGTGGCTTCTTACCAAAATAGTTCAATGGGGAACCAAAAATTTAATTAATATTTTTTTGTGGTAATTTCAGAAATTTTTCTTTCAAATTCAGGTTTTTTTATGAAGCTTGATTATTTTTTACAAAATCCAACAAGTCCGTAAGTGTCCGTATTCTCCACCAAACAGTAGAATTTTCAACCAGAAGGGATGTATCTTTTATTAAATATGTAACAATAGATTTCTAGTTTAGAATAATAAACTTTTATTTCTTAAATATGAATTTTTGACCAAGAAAAATGTCTCTCCTACAAAAATGTGAATTTCCAACCCCACGCAGCGGATTTTCTACCCGAAAGTTACGAATATCTAACGAAATAGTTGATTTCCGAGCAAAAATAGATGACTTTTCAACAAAACAGTTGAATCTTCAACAAAACGATCATATTTACAACTTGAAAGTAAATTTTTTTACTACAATAGACGAACAGACGAATCTTTTAACGGAAGATTAGCTTCAGAATATCAAATTTTGAATGATCATTATCATCTTATTATTTCATTATTATATCATTACTATATTCAAGTTTTTCAAGTTAATCAATTTTCCCGGTCAACTAGAAGTGACATACATATTCATATTTGTCGCGAAACGCAAACATTTATCTTTATTCACGATGTTCATTCTAAAGATCCTTCAAAACAACAGATCAAACATTGCAAAATAAAACCAATTTTGGAAAGTATCCTCTAATTTTCAACAAAGAAATACCATTTTTTTTACAAAAAATTGTAACAGTTAAACTTACAATCAAAAATTAATACACGTTTATAAAGAAAAAAACAGATATCCAACAAAACAGTGCATTTTTCAACCAATGTGATGAATTTTCAAATAACACTATGAATCTTCAAACAGAAGAGTTAAATTTCAAAACAAGAAGATGAATTTTCGACTGAAAAGATAAATACCTAACTGAAGCACTTCAATTTCCAGCAATGAAGGTGAACATTCAATCAAGAAGATTTATTTTCAAATAGAAAGAATCATTTTATAAGAAAAAATGTAATGTTATAACAAAAGAGACGAATTTCAGAAACAAAACATAATTATCTTCAACCGGAAATGGAAAAGTAACATTTTTAGTTCATAAAACCAATTTTGAAACAACCATAAGTTTTTCATACTAAAAAAACATAAGCTGTTTTAAAAAATTTGATTACTCAAATTTCAAATTGAAAAAAATGGATGTTTGAATAAACAAATATTTTTCTAATTGGAACTATGAAATTTTCAATTAGAATGAGTGAAATTTTCAGTTTAGAAGAATTACTCCCAACAAGAAAAACTAACTTAGAAAAAAACTATCCTTCAATCAACAAAAGACACTAACTGCCAAACAAATTATAACATTATACTAGTTTATTTGTTGGAAACTAATATATTATATTAGTTTCCAACCAAAAAATACAATCGTTCAACAGAATGGTTGAAATTTGAACCATAAAAATAAAAATTTTCGTAAAAAAATGTAATAGTGTCATTTTTGGCTTAAGAAATTATTTTCAAACAAAACATAAGAGTTTTGAACTAGATGAATGTTCGAACAAAATGAAAAATGTTCAATTGTATATCTTAAATTGTTAACCAAAAAGAATAATTTTTGAAGAAGAGTATTAATTTCCGAAGGAAAGGATAATTTTTACCAAAAAATCGACTTTTCGACAGAATATGTGAGGTTTCAACGAAATAATTAAATTTTCAATTCAAAAAGACAAATTTCACCGAAATGTCGAATTTTGAACTAGAAAAGATCAATTTTCCACAAAAGATGAAACAGTTTAATTTTCAGTTGAAGTAATTGATTTTTAACGAAACTGATAGAATTTTCTGTTATAATGACGAATCTTTAACGGAAATAGATGTATTTTGAACCAAAGGTGAATTTTCCAGTATGAAGATTGATTTTCTACGAAAAAGGCAAATTTTCCACGAAGTGGATGAATTCTCCAAGAACGAGTTCAATTTTTAAATTCAAAAATCAATGTTCTATCGAATACTTGAATTTTTACCAAACAAAGATTAATTGATTTTTAACAAAGTAGTAATAAGATCAACCAGAGATCAACCTGTTCCAAGTGAGATAAATGAGGAAATGCAGATGTCACGTGATAAATACATTTTTTTTAAATGAAGATAATGATTCTTTTTGTAGGTTTGGGTCATCAGCAATTCGATTATCAAATTTGGGTAGGCTAGAAAAATCTCAAAGAGCAACAAGTTTACAGAACATTATTCGTAAAATGGAAAAAAATTCTTCCTCTCATGACGTATGGACGTCAAGTAGTTTGTTAAACTGAGCACAATTCCAAACAAATATTTCTTGAGAGTAAGACGATATTTTTGGGGGAAGTAAGAACAAATCTAAAAAGTTTCCGATTATTCCCTGGCCTTCTCTTGGTCAAAGACACCCTGGATATTTAGAGTTAAGTAGCTATTTACCTGTAAAAATAAGAACTTTTACTCAAAAGATCAATCCAAGAAGAGCTGAAATTGAAAAAAATGTATTTGCACTATTAAATCTAGAAATATATAATATATGAACAATAATTTCGATTCTGCGGACCTTTTAAAATTTTCAACGCTCGAATTTGCCTTTATTCTTTCAAAAATAGAGATTCATTCATTTTTCACAGGAACAAAACAAACAAGTAATTGCATTTTCAACATCAAATGGAAAGTTCTGTTTTGCTCGGCAGTATTCTCATATTCGTAAAAGCTTTTGTGCAAGAGAAAAAACAAAGATAAAAATCACAAACGAGCATTACTCTACTGGGAAATAAGGTATAATGTAAAATAGTCGGAGAATAAATTTTACAAAAAAAATTGCTTTTCAATTACAATTCAGGATTATTCAAACAAACGTATTCCATTCTCTATTTGGAGCTTGTTTAAAGAAAATTACAGTCTTCTTCGTACTAATAATTTGAAAGCAAATTCAATCTAATTACCATAATGCAGACTAATTAAGCTGATCAAATCATAAATGAATGTGGTAATTAAACGAAAAGCTCTATTCGTGTTAATTAAAGTCACTGTACACGCTTTGTAATAACACATTTCAATTTATTCGTCACAGCAAAATTTTTCGGGAATAATTATGAAATAAAGACAATCGTAATTTAGGCGTTGAGCGTAAAATATACGGAATTACTAAAGTTGGAAAAAGTTGGAACCTCGCGAAAAGTTATTGATCAGGGAGGATAACGATGTTGCGTTGCGCCAAATCACGGCCTGAGTTCACTGACTAATTGGAACAAATGGATGGAACGAAACCGCCATTCCTCCAACCAGCGTCAGATTCTAACCATTTACGGCAAGACACGAAGTCAAACAAATTTCAAATCTAATTTAAACCATAGAACGAAAACGGGTTCAATCGATTCGCAGAATAAACGGAGAATGCTGGAAAACAACAGTTTGTAATTTACGGGCACAGTTCACCCGGAAAACACCAATCAGACTCGTTTCGTTAACTTTTTGAATTTCTGCACTTTTGTCCCTTAATTATACTCCAAATTCAAAACCATTTCATCTAGTAACATCACAAACAAGTTTCTTTGAAGACAAATGTACCGTCAACAAGTTTTTTGTTTTGGGACAAAAAGGTGTATTTCGGTTTCGCGCTTCAACGAAAATCTGAATAAGAACTAAAAAATTTATAAATCATTGGGGCATACTTCACGCATTCCCAAAAAGGTGAGCAGTAAATTCTATTGGAAATTGTCATGTCACAATTATTCTTTATCGATTTTCGATTTTGTACATTCTCATTCTGAATGGAAAGGTATTGGTTTTATGTGAAAATTAACTTTCGCAGATTTGATGAAATCTGCACATTTTGAGACCCCCTGAGTCAGAAATAATGGTTTTTACGAAGGTGTCTGTCTGTCTGTAGTCTGTAATCTGTGTACTCGATAACTTTCGAGATAATGATCGGATACGATTGTCCTTTAGCACACATTTTGAGGGACCAAAAAAATAGGTCGAGTTCGTCGACCAGCTATTTTGGATGAAAAATCAAAGAGGGGGAACATTTTGCGCATTTTTTTGGATTTTTTTTCCAAAAGCCAAAATTTTAAGTACGGTTTTTTGTTAAAGGTGAAATGTAAAACAATTTATCCTTATGATTTTTTTTGATGAAAACAAAATTTTTAGAGTTGTGACATTTTCAAAATTCAAAAATATGAAAGAAAATGAGAATTTTCAGCCAAATAACGCAAGCTTGAAAAGAAAGTGAGAGAGAAAAAATGTTTCTTCTTGGGGGCCCTACAAGATTGTGAATACGACTTTTTGAATTTTCTCAAAAAATCGGAAATTCCATTTTTGATCGCACAAAAAATAATAAGAAATAATCTGTGAACTTGATAACTTTCGAAAGAATGATCATATTCGATCGTGCTTCGGCAAATAAAAAATGAAAAAAATCAACTTTTGGACAATTGACACAAGCTTAGGAAAAATCAAATAGACGCAAGTCCTTCACCAGGAAAATATCTTCAAATATTTCATCAACTTCTTTAACAGGATATATATTTTTCATTTCAACCAGGAAAGATAACTATGAAACTGAAATTATAAAATTTTTCAAAAAACGACTAAGGCCAACACAGAAGATTGATAAAGAAAGTTGTTCATCCGATTTCTAGAACAACTACACAACATGTGGAAAAAACTAGGCAACAAAACTTCTCCACCGTTTTGGACAAACTCTGATCGAGTGCGCAGCACGAGACACGCAATCAGAATGTATTCGTTAAAGCCGGAGGAAGACATTTCGCTTTTGAGTTTCACAAGCTTTTTATACAACTGTAGGGTGGTGCAAAAGTCGAGCGCGAAGCGCGAGATCCGAAACTCGTGCGCCCTAGGCGCGCTCAAAATTGCGAGCGAAGCGCGCGATGAAAATGTGCCAGCGCAGCGGGCAGATTTTTTGTTTATTAAATTCAGTATTGAGTTCTGAGGAAATCTGTTGAGGCCGGTTTTTAAATTTGTTTGTTTCAATTTTTATAGAGCTGCGAATAGCGGAAGAATGTTGGTTTAAAAATTTTTTTTCTCTAATTCTCCGTGAGCATTTTTCTTAGTGGCATCAGGCCTCACGTTGGATGCGAAAAGGTCGGCGGAAGAAACAACAATTTTTATAAACAATTATTAAAAACAAATGCATGATGTATTTTTGTCATATTATAAAATTTGTTAAATTTATCAACAATCATTATAAACAAATTCATTATTTGAACAGTTTTAGGCGGGAACAAACCAAATTTTCTTCCGAATGTTTTCTAATCTCCTTGCCTGTGATACACATTGATGTATTTTTGTCATCTGATATAATCTGTTTCATTTATTAACAACAATTATAAACAAATGCATAACTTGGAAAGTGTCAGGCAGAAACGAACCGAATCTTCTTCTGATTTCCTTCGAATCTCATTGCCTGTGATCGACTTTGATGTTTTTTGTCATATTATAGAATTTGTCAAATTTATCAACAATTATTATAAACAATGCATGATTTGAACAGTTTAAGGCAGAAATCAACCTGATTTTCTTCTGATTGTCTTTGAATCTCATTGCCTGTGATACACATTGATGTATCTTTCTCACCTGACATAATCTGTTTAATTTATCAACAATTATTATAAACAATGCATGATTTAAACAGTTTGAGGCAGGAACGGACCGAATTCCGTTCCGATTGCCTTCAAATCTCATTCCCTGTGATACATATGAATGTATTATTCTCATCTGATATAATTTATTATATTTATCAACAAATATTACAACAAATATTATAAAAAAATGCATGATTCAAACAGTTTTTACAGAAAGGAACTGAATTTACTGCCGGTCGTCTTTGAATATCATTGCCTGTGAGACTTATTAATATGTTTCGACTGAAAATATCATTCAATATTTTTATAAACGAATCATTCGAACAAAATTTCCATTTTGGAAATTCAATGATTTCAGTCCTCATTTCAAGGACGATTCATTGTACAATCAAGAGCTCGAGATTTTCATAATGGAAATTTGAAATGGAAAATTGGAAATGGAAAATAATGAAAATTGATATTTTGAGTCGAAAAATATTAATGAGCATCACAGGCAATGATATTCAAAGACATCCGGAAAAAATTTCGTTTTGTTTCTGCCTAAAACTGTTTAAATCATGCATTCGTTTAAAATTATTGGTGATGAATGAAATATATTATATCAAATGGCCAAATTACATCAGGGTGCATCACAGGCCAGGAGCTTCGAAGACAATCGGGTTAAAATTCGGTTCGTTCCTGCCTAAAACTGTTTAAATCCTGCATTTATTTATAATAATTGTTGATAAATTTAACAGATTATATCAGGTGAGGAAGATACATCAATGTGTATCACAGGCAATGAGATTCAAAGACAACAGTCAGAAAATCAGGTTGGTTTCTGCCTAAAACTGTTCAAATCATGCATTGCTTATAATAATTGTTGATAAATTTAACAAATTATGTAATATGATAAAAATACATCAAAGTGAAGGCAATGAGATTCGAAGACAATCGGAAGGAAATTCGATTCGTTTCTGCCTAAAACTGTTCAAATCATGCATTGTTTATAATGATTGTTGATAAATTCAACAAATTATATCAGGTGAGAAAGATACATCAATGTGTATCACAAACAATGAGATTCAAAGACAATAAGAAGAAAATTAGGTTGATTTCTGCTCAAACTGTTCAAATCATGCATTGTTTATAATAATTGTTGATAAATTTAACAAATTATATAATATGACAAAAACACATCAAAGTGGATCAAAGGCAAGACAAAAATTAAAAAAATCAACACTTTTTTCTCTATTTTTAGCTCTATAATATTTTAACAAACAAAATTTGAAAATTGTCCTCAACAGATTTCCTCAGAATTCAATACTAAATTTTTTCAACAAAAAAAATTGAAAATCGATGAAGAATTGTGACCTACAGTAAATTTTGAACATCGTTTTCTCATTTCGCCCCACTGTGCGCAGGCTTGAATTTTGTCCCATAACAGTAGCGTTGTTGAGGCTGTTTTGGTATCAGCTTTAAGTTTGGCAATAACAGCAAACAAATAACCTTTTTTTCATTCGAAAAGCTTTCAACTTTCTGATATGTTCCTTGAGTGATATTAAAAAATAATGATCGAAAATGTCATTCTTTAAGGAGGAAGTGAATATTACCAATATCACGATAATTCAATTAAGCCTGTGCAGAAATCTTGATGGAGTACTTCTGGAGCCCTCATGAGAATTCCCTATCATTGTTGGGGGCCGCATCAGGCACATTTTTGTGAGCTATACCAGTTTTGTTACTCAAAATTGTTCGGGGCCGTCAAAGAAAATTTGATACTGTGTGTAATCCAATTTGAAGGTTTACAGTCGACATATCAAATTATTGGTCTTCTTCCAACACATTCGACTAACTGGAAGTTGTAGATTTCTTCGGTATCAGAGATGATTTTACCGAATGAAGTATTTCAAGCACTGGCACTGTTTAAATACAAGAGAAGCTTTTTTATATTCAATACTCAATGCAAGCATGTTCCGTTAAGAGACAAACAGTCGCCATGATGACAGATTAGGTTAGATGCTTGACAACCTTGCGATAGAGAAGAAGCGCACTTATTGGCGGAAGATGGCGCGCAATTTAAGAGGAAGAACCAATGGAATCCGAATCACGTGGTCATTGGCTATTCGCGCGCATTTTAAATCTTTTACTTCCAAAATTTGTCGGGCCATAACTTTTCCCCCTGCCATTCAATTTCATTCTGTAAATTAATAGAAATAAAGTGTCTATTAGCAAAGTTCACATGTTCTTGCAGAGCTTGACTGATTGTAGCATATATTAATTTTTTATTATCTTATAGTTATTTTGTGCTCACCTGATCTAGAACAATGATGGAATAAATAAAAAATGATGGAATAAAATACCATATGAAATTAGAAATGCACCTTCAATGTATCATTTCAAAAATCTATTTTTCAAATATTTGTACAATACTGCGAATCCAACTCTTGAAATCACTCACTGGTAAATTTCTTATATTTAAGTCTCAAACATGGTATCTTTGAATTTCCTTC
>WSXT02125218.1:318-10845 GCA_011762715.2 Neuroterus valhalla
ACTGATTAAAAGTTTTAGGTAGAGCCTGGGTGAAACAGCGTTAGAGAAGTGTACCGGCCCTTACAATTTTTCCTGATTCTGGTATTTAGCTCGTACTGGTATTCAGCTCACGCTGGCATTCAGATCATACTGGTATTATTGTTTTTCTGGTATCCACCTCACGCTGGTATCCAACGTGAACTGATATTCAGATCGTTCTAGTATTTAGCTCGTACTGGCATTCAGCTCATACTGTCTTTTCGTAGCCAAATTCGCCCAGTTGAAAATGTCTAAACTTGCAAAAAAAATATATTAAAAGCCTTAAATACAGAGTTTAGTAGAGGAATGATGTTTGTGAATAATGCTAGAAAAATTGCGACTGGGAGAAAGCTTGTCAGTCCAGCAAGCGATAATAAAATAGGTAATGAAGTTTATTATAAACTCTGTCTATCATAAGTCTGCGAAGTTTATAGAATAATCATCAAGTAATAGGAAGGGTTCAGGCGGTTGGAGTCGGTTTGAAAAATATATCCTGATTAGTAACTGATTAAAAGTTTTAGGTAGAGCCTGGGTGAAACAGCGTTAGAGAAGTGTACCGGCCCTTACAATTTTTCCTGATCAGCACCTGAACAGGAATGAGGAAAACTTCACAGGGCTCTACTAAATCCTGATTCAAATTTCTACATGTGGTGTTCTGGTATTTAGCTCGTACTGGTATTCAGCTCGTACTGGCCTTCAGCTAATACTGGCTTTTCCTATCCAAATTTCTCAAATTGAAAATGTCTGAACTTGAAGAAAAAATAGTAAAAGCCTAAAATACTTGGTTTAGGAGAGAAATTATGTGTGCAAATAGAGCCGGAAAAAAGTGCGACTGGGAGAAAGCTTGCCAGTCGAGCGAACGATAATAAAGTAGTTTGCGACAAATTATCATTAAACTCGAGGCGATTTCTTCGACTGTTTTCACCCATTGTGAATAGAGTTGTTGTATTTCTGTTGCAAAAAGAAGTTACCAGCTGCCTTCGCCCCAGGGTCTGATTCGCGTTGCAAACCCCGCACGATTCTCAGCCTCGATTTTACCGATGACTCAATTGTACGGAGGTATTCGAGCAGCGAAGTCACTCTGAAGGAAAAATAATTATTGTGCAGTTCGCACCCGGCTGTGACTGCGTATAATCAACTACAAACTGTCACGTGACTTGTGTACTCGCTGGACCTAATTGGCCATGGTTAATCACCCACGAAATTAGAAATACTTTATTTGAAATATACATTTTCATATTTATGAAACTAAAATTTCAACCTAAGAAAATACTAAGTACAGTTGTATTTTCAACCCGAAAATATAAATGTTCAACCAAGATAATTAATTTTGTTTCTGAAATATGAATTTTTTACAAAACAATATTTACATTTTTGTGTTTTGTGGTTACATGGTTACATGGTTACAATTGGAAACATGAATCTTAAAAAAAAATTATTTTCCTCCTATAGAAGATTTCTACTTCAAATTGAAAATAATTTTATTATTATTATTATACTATTAATACAAGTCTCCCACACTGAAGAGGGCACCAGTCTCCTGCGGTTTTGTCTTTAAGAAGGCTAGGAGCTAACTCGCTCCTGCAATCCACTGAAAAAGATTTTTTTTAATTACTTAATTCTGCACAAAATAATTTAGCTATAATAAAGAAAAAACTTGAAATAGAAGGAAGACTTCTAAGCATAACCACCAAATGGAAAAATTTTCAACGAAATAGCCTAATGTATGACTTGAAAAGATGAATTATGAACCAAGAAGATTTATGTTCTACCAAGGAGGATGGATTTTCGATAAAATAGATTATTATTTATTATTATTGTTTAATTTTCGAAACAAAAAGACCTGTTATCTAAAAAGACTTGAATTTTTAACCTAAAAATATTTTTTCTCAGGAAGTGTTAGTTTTTCTACCAAAGACACATCTTTCGAACAAATAATTTCTAAGATTCTCATCCTTGAAGGATAAATTTTAACTGGAAAATGGAATGAGGAAATTTTTATCAAAAGGGGTGAATATTAGAAAAAAAGGAATTTTAACCAAGTAGTTTAACTTTCAACCAAGTTGTTGAATTTTCAATCAAGGGAAATGGATTTCGGATTAAGTAGGAATTTCTAACCAAACAGTGGACTTTTAAAACCAAAAAAAATCTAATTTCTGACAAAAGAGATGAATTTGCAACAACAAAAAGACAAAATTATATCCAAAATGTGAAGTTCTCGAATCAGAAAGACGAATTTGTTTTGAAAAAGTAGTCCTTTCAACCCATAATAATAATAACAATTGATTTTCTCCAAAAAAAAAAATATAATTTTCAACACAATATTTTAAGACCGACTAAAAAAGAATACTTTTCAAGCACCTAAAAAATATTGTTTAAATTTTCATTAGAACACAAACGATTTTAACCAAATAGTGGATTTCTTAAACCAAGAAAGGTAACATTTCTCCAAAAAAAATTCTGCGAAAGAAACAACATTTTATCCAAAACATGAAGTTCTCGAATCAGAAAGACGAATTTATTTTATAAGATACGTATTTCCATCCCATACCAATAATATTTCAGCAAAGACAATTGATTGTCTAGAAAAAAGGTTGCAAAAAAATATTTGAAGATCATTCAAAATATATCACTTCTTACAAAATTTATTATTTGAATTTTTAGTTGAATAGATTAATTTTTAACAAAATAGTGGACTTTTTAAATCAAAAAAAGATCAAACTTCTACAAAAAAAAAATTGAAAAAAAAAGAATATTTCGAACCAGAAAATTGAATTGGTTTTAAGAAAGTAGTATTTTCAACTCACAATAATACATTTTCAACAAACACGATTGATTTCATCAAGAAAAAAAATTATTTTTAACCAGATATTTTAAGATCGACCAAAAAAAAACATTTCTCAAGCAACAAAAAAATTTTATTCGAATTTTTAGTCGGACAGAACGATTTTAACCAAATAGTGGAATTTTTAAACCCAAAAAGATAACACTTCTATTATAAAAAAATTTTGCAAAAAAAACAACATTTTATCCAAAACATGAAGTTCTCGACTCAGAAAGATGAATTGGTTTCAAAACAGAAGTATTTTCAACCTATAAAAATGAATGTTCAACAAAGACAAATGATTGTCTCAAAAAAGAAATAATTTTCAACAAAACATTCGAAGATCAACTAAGAAAGATCAGTTATGAAGCAAAAAAAAATATTTCTTGAATTTTCAGTTGAATACATTAATTTTCAGCCAAGTGACGGACTTTTGAAACCAAAAAAGAAACAATTTCTACAAAAAAATGGAGAAAAGAGAATAATTTATCCCAAACATGAAGTTCTCGAACCAGAAAATCGAATATGTTTTAAAACAGTAATATTTTAAACCCATATTAATAAATGTTCAACTCAGGTAATTGATTTTCTCTCCAAAAAGATCATTTTTAACGAAATATTTGAAGATCAACTAGAGAAGATCACTACTCAAACAACAACAAAATATTATTTGAATCTTTAGTGAAATTCATAATTCGTTTTTAATAAAAACTCTTTTTTAGTTGTAAAATTCTATTTGCAGGTCAAAAATTCAGACACTTAGTTAAAAATTCAACTTTTCTAGGGGAAGGGGGGGCAATTTTTTTGTTGAAAATTAGACAATCTGGAAATATAATTTTGTTATTTAGGATTCAACTATTTAGGAATAATTCATCTTTGCTGCTTTACTTGAATATTAGATTGAAAATTTATCTTTTATGGTGGAAAAGTAATATTTCTTGATTGAAAACGAGATTTTTGAGGGGAATTCGTCTCGTCAACTTGAATTTTTTTTTTTTTAAGTTAACTATTTTGGTATATGTACCTTTTTTATCAAAAATTGAACTGTTTGATAAGAAATCAATCCTCTTGGAACGAAATAAAAAATAGTCCAAAATTGGTAGCGTAGTTAATGGACGACCCGTGGAAAAATTGACTTTTTGCAAAAACTGCGCAACCGACTTTTATTTTCTTTTTTTTTCAAATTGAAGCTAATGAAATTTCAAAGAACTGTTTTCAAAAAAGCTCTAAAATTTCCTTTCATTCGAAAATGAAAATTCAACCAAAAAAATTAAGTAAAAAATTTCGAAGAAGCTATTTGTGGGAATTCATCCAAATTGTGCGAAAGTACACAATATCAGAGAAGAAACTTGTCTTGAATGAAGTCTAGCAGTATCAGATATTTGGAAAATTGTTTACAATTTTTATGAACGAATTAATCAACGAAATTGATATTTTTAGTAAAAACGAGATATCGCTACTTCAGATGTGTGTTTTCAAGTAAAAATCTAACAAAAAGGAAGTTTCGATACGACTTTTGAAAAACACAGGCCATTCGTTAATTATTTAAACAAATTCCCTAAATGAATGCATAATGTCATCATTTTCAAATATATTTGTTTTGTTTCTTTTTCAGGAAAGACAATAAATATTTCATTTATATCTTTTTGTGCAATTTTTTGATGCAAGATACTAAGTGTTATTTCTTATAACAAAATAATTAATTAACAAATGATCAATATCGTCCTTTTGTCGTGAAAAGGATTCTTTTTTAAAAATCAATTTCAGATATGTTAAAAATACCTCTTGATATGATGCTTGGTTACAAAATAGAATGATTGATTTTTGTTTGAACAAATTATATAAACTAATTCCTTCTTTTGTCATTTTTTGACATCGAATGTCCAGAACGAATAAGCCTTTATTGTTGTATTTTGCTGTAGACAACAATTCATAATTTCTCAACAAATTCAATAAACAAATTATTCCGCGGCTGTTTTTAATGGAGATACCATATTGTTTTTTATGGAATCGACTAAAATCCTTTAGCAAGATTTTATTGATATAATACTGTATCATCTGGTAGGACTTGTTTATCATTATTTAAATTATTAATAACAAATTAGTCGAAATTAGAAAAAATGTATGGAAACTCTCAGTTCGTTCATGCTGTTAAAAATAAAATTGCATTTGATAAAAAAACAATTTGGCGTTACTTTGAAAATAGCCTTAGAATAATTTGTTGATTGAATTTGTTTAAAAATTACGAATTGTTATCTAACAGCAAGGGCCTATTGGTTGTACACATTCGATTGATTGTGTTGAAGAAACAGAATTTATCTACTAATTTATCTACTAGTTGAAGAATAGAATAAGAATGAATTCGTTTATTTAATGAAAATCATTTTTTTTATAACCAAGCATCATATCAAGAGGTATTTTCAACATGCCTGAAGTCCAAAAGAAAAAAAAACATATTCCTTTCACTGCAAAATGACAATATTATACAGTTGGTAATCACTTTTGTTAAAACAAATAACACTCAGTGTCTGAAATCAAAGAATTGCACAAAAAAGCTATAAGTAAGATATATATTGTCCTTTCTGTTGAAAAAGTGAAATAAATATATTTTGTAATCGACGAATTTGTTTATATGATTTGATTAGAAAAGTAACAAATGGTCAGTATTTTTTATAAGTAATATCGAAATTGTTTTTTCTTCAGATTTCCACTCAAAAACGCACATCTGCATTTGCCAGCCTCGCATTGACAAACTCTGCTTCAGCGGTTCCTACCCATATATACCTTATTTCTACTTCCTCTCCTCCTTACACATCTATCTTTTTCCATTACTCCTCCTCTTTCCTCCTCTTCCTCTCCATCTTACCCAACTTACCCAACACCCCCTTCGCCCATGCAATCGCCACCCACATTTCTCATTATACCTTGACCCTCTCATCCTTTCCTCTCCTTCTGCCTTCTCTATTTCCATGCCGTTCCTCGTAACTATCTGATACACCTTTCTTCCCTCCTCGTGACTTCGTCTTACTTCATGCTCATGCAGACCATTTTTTAGAAAATACCTTTCTCCCTCATCCTCTACCCTTCCATCTCCTCTCATGTTCTCTTTCTGCCACCAACACTCCCTTACCAGCCTACTTCACCTCTCCTCCAGGAATTCCTCCTCATGCTTACACGCCTGGCCACTTACTCCTCCTTATCCTCTCCATCTTACCCATCTTACCCAACACCCCCTCCGCCCATGCAATCGCCACCCATACTTCTCATTATACCTTGACCCTCTTATCTTTTCCTCTCCTTCTGCCTTCTCTTTCTCCATGCTGTTCCTCGTAACTATCTCATACACCTTTCTTCCCTCCTCGTGACTTCTTCTCACTCAAGTCTCATGCAGGCCATTTTTTATAAAATACCTTTCTCTCTCATCCTCTATCTTTCCATATCCTCTCCTGTTCTCCTTCTGCCACCAACCCCAGTGTCAATTTGATGTACCTCTCCTGTAACTTATTTTACCTACTCGCTTTACTTCCACCTCCACACCTCTACTCCATACAGTAGCATGCTTATCACAAGGGAGTCAAACAGCTTCATCCTCCTTTCAAAGTTACCTGCAAACAACCTCTTACCCAATCTCCACACCTGCTTCAGCACACCATTTGCCCTCCTTACCCTCTCCTTTATATGACCATTTACTCCTCCATTCCTCCCAAATAGAAAACCCAGGTACACAATCTCTTTCACCTTCCACACTGACATCCTCTTCCATTTACAATCCCCTCTCTCATCCCTTCCAATCCCTCTCCTGAACACCATAATTTTGGACTTTTCTGCATTTGCCTCTAACCGACTCATATCCAGGTACCTTCCAAACCTCTTCATCATCTCTTCCAATGCCTCCCCACTATTTTGCCAGTAACACTATGCCATCTGCATACGCAAGTGACAGAACTATATCTCCTCCTACCTTCACTTCTCCCAACACTCTGTCCTCTAGCTCCCTCTCCATGTTAGCGATTAAAATCGCAAAAAGCATTGAGCTAAGCGGACACCCATCCATCCAGAAAACCTTCGAAATCGTGTCCCTTCCTTTCACCCTATCTTTTGTCTCTTTATACACCTCTCTTTCCCTTTCGATCAGACCTTTTTCTACTCCCCTCGCCTTCATCGACTCTCACAACCTCTCCCTATTCACTGATAGGAAAGCGCTTGTCAGATGCACGAAAAAGGCGTACACTTTTGACCCCTTCTTCACTATTTCTCTATCTACTACGCCCTGCAAAATATAAATATCGTCTTTAGTGCTCCTACCCGTTCTGAATCCCGCCTAAGTCTTCGGCAATATGCCTTTCTCTTCAACATCATTACGTAGCCTCTTCACCAATACCATTACGTACACTTTGTACGCCGCGTTCATCAATGTGGTTCCTCTATCATTTTCCTGCCTATCCTCTATCTATCTATTTTCCTCTATATCCCCCTTCTTATACAGTGGCACTGTCAGCCCCTCTCTTCACTCTCCTGGAAATCTCTCACTTCTCAACACCTTCTTAACTACCTTTTTTGGTCTGTCTCTGACCACTAGTGTGCCGAAACTCCATGCTTCGTTTTTCATCCTGTCCAAGCCTGCTGTCTCCAACCTTCTTAATTTACTCATTTGTAACTCTATCTCTTCGGCACTCAACTCTGTTCCTTTTTGGCCTCTCTTTTTCTACTTATCTATCTCTCTACCCTCCGTCTGAGCTCTGAAATGATTCTTTGGAGAACTCCCTCCATTCAGATCTTCTCACTTATCTCCTCCCTTCGTTTTCGGAACCTAGTTATTATCTTTCAGACGCCCTCCTTGGTATTAACAGTTCTCGACTCCTCTTCCAGATCCTTATCTTTCCCGGATCCGTCTCTCTCCCTTGCTCTTTTCTTCTACACACCAACCTGAACTGTTTCCTCATTTCCACGTACTCCTCTCTCTTCGCGGTTCCCTCATTCCACTTCTCGTACTTCCTTTTCACATTTCTCTTCATCTTTTAACGTTCTCTATGCCATCACGGTTTCACTATTCCTTCCTTCTTCTATCTTGACCTTTTCTTTTGCACACACTCTGTCACCTCCACTTCCAGATCCTCACACATGGTAGGGTAAAGAGTATGTATCTTCTCATGAGTTCATAAGATAAAATTCAAAAAGAGAAGTGAAGAAAAAGTAGAAGAAATTGTGCAAGTTAGCTGGTATTTTTAAAGGTCAAATTACCGCAGAATAGTGAAGGGGGAGTGTAAGGGAATCAAAGAAGAGAAGCTGATCTAAATCTCTGCAGCCGCAAACCATTTCCACAGCAACAAGGATGTGATGTGACGAGATCAGAGGACGATTCTATAGTCAGGTTCTGTGGTACCCAAATCTGAACTAACACCTTCATAAATTGCACTCCTACGTTTTTACATGTTCACATAAGTTGTATGAGTGTATGGTATGCATCGAGGAGCCACAAACAACACTTCCACCGAGCACGATCAATCTGATCTAAATACCCAGCTTTACAATATGAGTATCGACGAGGGTTAGAGTTTGGTTGCTCCGGTTAAAGGATTAGTTTCTATCTTCAGGCAGATCTTGCATTTCTGATTTAGTAATTCATAAGAACCTGATAGAGGAAGTGCCAGTGGCTCAAAAATATTCCAGAGTATCAGATTGACTTCCTGTTTGTCACATTCCAGAAAAACAGTTTTTAGTATTTTTATTCAAGAGAATAACTTCAGGAATTACAGGGTTTCTTTTGAAGGAAATTAATATGAATTTAGAGGGGAATTTATTAATTTATTTATTATTGTTACTTATTATTCATTTGTTCGGTTTTTGGATAAATGTATTAGTATATTGATACACAGAAGAGAGAGTAATTTATTCAATTGAAACTTCAACTAATCTATTCTTAGTTGTAAATTTATATTTTTAAGAAAAAAATGGAATAATTTGGTCAAAAATTTATGGAATTTGTTGGGAATTCGTTTTTTGGCGATAAATTAATCTTTTTTTACACTAATATTGGTGGATAAAGATACATCTTTGTATGTGAGAAATCACTCTTCTTCATTTAAAGTCTTTTTATTTCGTTGAATATATTTTGCGAAGTTTGATTATTTTCTTGAAAATCGTACTATTCTGTTATACAATAACAAAATTTTATTCTAAGATTCTCGAAAAATATTTTTACGTCACTTAGACCCGATGGACATTTATTTAATCAAGAAATTAAATGCAACTCGACGCCTCCTAGCAATAGGGTACTATCTTAGCGGACAGAGCAATAAAGTCCTACCTCAATGACAATTCTAAACGATACTATCTTCGCGGCCAATTGAAGAAAGTACCCTACAAAAAAAAATTCAACAGAATTAATAAGCAAAACCCAAAAATGACAGCGTGACGTACAAGCGCACTCGTTTGAAGCGTTGGAAGCGAATAGGGATGCATTTTGTTGGCTGTTCATTCAGACATTCAACTTTTTGGTGAAAACTAATCTTTTCTTGGTAAAAAATCAGATTCCTGGGTAGTAAACTTGACTTTGTTGTACATAATTTGTATTTTTGGATGAAATTTGTCTTCTCATCAAATAATTCATCTCTATGAGGAAAAAGTGAAACTTTTTGGTTGATCATTCATCTTTTTTGGTGAAATTTCAAACGTGAGTCTGAAAATTTAACAATTTAGTCAAAAACTTATCCCTTTTAGATGAAAATCGAACAACCTCTCCAGGATTTCCGGATGTGTTTAAAATCCCACTTTCTTAGTTGAGAATTCCACAACTTGGTTGATGGTTAGTATTTTGTTTCTTGAGAATAAAGAATTCTCGGGTTCGGAATTCTCCTTTTTTTATAAAGTTAGTATTTTTGACTCCGAAATTCAACAATTTGGTGACCTTTTTTTTCAACTTGACTGAAAAATCTTTTTTCGTAGAAAATTTCAATTTCCGGGTTGAAATTGAACTGTTCCGTAGAAAATTTGTCTTTTTGGCTTCAAAATTGAACAGTGAAGTTGAACTTTCTCTTCCATGAGCTAATAAACAAATTTTACAGTAGAAACTCATCTTTCTTAAAATTTTTGTTCTTTTTATCAAAAAATTGATCTCTTCTAGTGAAATTTTATCTTTTCTTTTTAAATTGCAATACTTGGTGAAAATTATTCTATTATCTTGGTTGAGGTCACCTATTTTATTGAAAATTCTCTTCAAATATCAAATTATTCCTTAGTAATCAATCTTTTTCAGCGGGAATTGGATGTACTTGATAGAAAATTGAACTACTTTGTTAAACATTTAATTGTTGGACTTGAAAATTTAATGTAAATTAATTTGATAATAAATTCTGATGTTTTTCTGAACATTCCTCTCCAACCTGGAAATGTAATTTTTCCATTTTTGGATGATAATTGAAAATTTGAATTTCAAAATTGAACTATTTGTATCAAAATTTATGTACTATTTAGAAAATTGAAGTTTTTTGTAGGAATTTGTCCTGTAATTCGAAAATGCAATTGTTTAGGTAAAAATTAATCTGGTCTCGTTCAAGACCTAACTGTTTTATTATAAATACGTGTTGTTTTGTTGATTCGAATATTCCTTTTTAAATTGAAATCTGATTAGAATATCAGAAAATTCAACTATTTGGTTGAAAATCATACTATATTGTCCATTATTA
>WSXT02125229.1:0-10845 GCA_011762715.2 Neuroterus valhalla
CTCGAAGAGTATTTTCGGAGAATCCTATTGTATTCTTCCAACATATCCATATTGAAATGTTATTTATTGAATATTAGTATTTAATTAAATTTTATTTTAAAAAATGAGATAATAATATATCATTAAAAATAATAAATAGGAATATGAAATTCAGAAAGAAAGAAAAACATATTTTCAAGGGAAAAATTATATTGTCCTTCGTCCTCAAAAAAATACAACAATAGTAGCTTTTATGCAGGAAAAAAACCACTCAATAGACCAGATGACACAGCGAGTAATTGGAGTTTCTAGAAGTATTTCAGTTTATTTTAAATTAATTGATCAAAGCAATATCTAATGACTCATAAATAACCTTTATGTTGTAATAAATACAGAACCTTGCCGAAACAAAGTTTCTACATGTAGGTTAAGACTTTATGAATTCACAGATTTTAGCGATACTCAGCTTCATTTTTTTTTAAATATAAATTATTTTAGTCGACTTTCGTACGTTTTCAATGCTTTGATTCAAAATTTACCTAGAATAGCGGCCATATTAGAATCGAAACGCCGGTTGCGCCGTCTAGATGTCTGATCCCAATTGTAGTGTTACGAACTTTAGATTCAAAATTCTTCTATTTTTAGGGCTTCGAGTTTCAAATTGTTTGTAATGCAATGAAATTTGTAACTGGACAATTGTGAAATTGAATAATATTTAGCCTTAAAAATTATTTGAATTTGCCGATATGAAGAATCTACAATATTTTGAAAAGCTTTAATTTGATATCATTTTTGTTGCTTCAGAATTTCGAAAATTTTTTTATTGACGTCAAACAGTTTTAAATAAAATATAAAAATTATTTGTAATTTTAAACACTTTCGATTTATGACAGCTTAATTTCGAACAATGAAAATTTTTGAATATTCCATTTTGAATGCTTCAAATTTAACATTGTCCATCAATGCTTTCAATGGTAAATTTTACTATTTTCAAAGACAACATTTTTTATTTTTGCATTTGAGTATTACTCGATTTACCAGCTATTTTTGACCAACGGTTCTGGGTTTAACCATGGAAAAAGCTTTTCAGTAAATAAAAAATTCACTTTTCCTCTTAAGCTATTTGATTGGCATATTTTTGGTTTAAATCGTTAAGAATTATATCAAAAATGAAGAATTCCATTTTTCAATCGTAATAACAATCTCAAAAAATGAGAAATTTCATTTGCCAGCCAAACTGTGCGAGATAGGATCTCGAAGGTAAGTTTCTTGATGAGATGGAGCCTTAAGTAAATTAATTGAAAACTTTTATTCATCAAAAATCAAAACAAATTTATTAATCTCCTGAAAAGTAGAGGTTTCTAACAGTTTTGAAATATTTGCAACACTTTATATGCATTACACTATAAAATGGACCAAGCACGAAGTGCGAGGACCGAAAGAAGCTGAGCGCGAGATCTAAAAGACGCGCACCCTGGACGCGCTCAAACTTGCAAACCGCGCAATAAGGAGAATGTGCCCACATGGCGATCACACTCCCTCAGATTAATTCCAAGACTTTTTATTCAAACTTATAAATCTTTTATATTTGAAAACGTACTTTTTATCATCGTTTCAATGAAAATTCCGAGAACTTTGAATTCTGAATGAGATCAATAATAATGATCATGAGATCATTATCAAATGAGATAATTTTTTTATTTCAAAATACAGTCCCATTTTGAAGGACTTGAATTAAAACGATTCTTCTAGAAATCGTCGCATGTTGAAAGTGAATTTGTTAGAAATAAATTAATTTTTAGTGTTCTAATGTTGAATGCTCCTCAATTTTGAATGTTTTTTCCACTTCGAATGCTTTACTTTTTCATTCTGTTCCAATACATCGAACTTTGTATTGGTTATTTGAAAATCTTTTCCTGGTATTTGAGTGGTGACTTTTTTTGACATAATTTATATTGAATTGATCAAATGTTGACTATTTATGAGAAAATAGAAAAACACAAGCATTAAATGCAGTCAGCATACTTTATAATCAGAAACTCTCTTTAATTTAGCAACAAAAAAAACCTTGTATGTGTAACCTCTCCTGAAAGAGAGTCAATTTCCTTGCAATAAAAATAAACGTTTTGTACCTATATCTTTCGAAAATTACAGGTAAATGAGATTTCCAATCATTTTCCCTTTATCGATTGACACCCTGAGTACTGAATTGTTAATGTTCATTAAAATACCTTTGTTTCCAGACCTGCGAGACTATTTACAGCGGATACATTAGGAAGCGGAGGTATTGGTGGTGGGCCAACTGTCGGTGGAACCGGAGACTTGGACTCTGGCATTATATCTTTTCTTTTGCCGGGAGGCATCAATTCCGGCGGCAAGACGTTGGGAATTGCGTATTTTTCCAGTGCTTTGTACACCAAGTGCATTGCCTGCACAGTTTTTAGTAAAGCTTGTTATAGATGATAGAAAGTTAACGATTATTTCGGATTGGCGATTTCTCTACTAGGCACAATTTCATTATCAAGTCGGTACAAAAACATATGATGGAAAAAAATGGCTTCGATATAAATTCAGAGAAAAGCAAACTTGTTTCCAAACTTAAGTATTAAACATATTCTTCTTTTATTTTAGACTTCTAATTAATTTTAAAAAATGTACATTTTGGGCTTCAAAATAATTCCGAGTAGACTTTTTACATCTAGTATTTTTTTACTATTAAAACTTTTCACTTCCGTCCGATATTTGCGTAACTGCAAACAAAACTATTTAAGACCAGTGATCAAAATTATCCATTGAAAAATATCAAATCTATTTTCTTTCATTTCATTTCTCTAGCAGATTAGAATTATTTGCACAAAAGTGAAGTTACTGATGAAAACTCTCAAGATCGAAGGCCATGTTCAATTATCTTCGGGAAATTACATGAAAATAGACAAAAAATTCAAAACCTTGTATTCTAATCAGTATTAGTTAAGTTGAAGTTTTCAATAGATGACACAGTCCTCTAAGTCTAGGATCAAACCTTTTTCTATAGGATTTTTTTTGTCATTTTTTGGAAATGTTTTCTATTTTTTTTTTGCCCAATAAATTACTTACCACCATGAATTCGTGCCTATCCAGCATGCCATCCTTATCCATGTCAGCGAGGTCCCATATTTTCCCGAGAGTATCAAGAGGTAATTTACTGTCCATTAAAACGCCCTTAACCTTATTTCCGGGGATGTAACCATTAGAAGGTTGAAGACTATCGAAAAGTTGATCGTATTTCGCACGTTCTGTAGGTTTGATGGACCAATCGCCATTGCTGACTGCGGAAATCAATGGCTGCGTTGTCACAACAGGTTTTTGTGGCGGAATTTTTGGGAGTTCGCCCTGAGAATGATGGGTGAAATTAATTAGATACAGGGAAGGGAAAAAAGTCTCTAAAAATTTGACAAAACAAGGTATTCAAGGAAATTTAAAATCCATCTTAAGAATATTAAAATTACCATTTTTGGAGGATTTATATCCAAACTCATATTGGCCATGCTCAGGTCACGTCCTTGTTGTGCCAAGGCGCAGAGCTTAAGGGCTACGAAAAACCCTGGTCTATCGAGAAATCCTCGGGACTGCGGATCTGCCATATCCCATATTTTGCTGAGAATGATGTCGCTAAGCTGGGATTTCTTGAGAAATCGCGCAGCATCCATAGCCTCGATCCTTCCCATTCCATTGGGATCGACCTTATGGTAATAATAAGCAAGTAAGGAAATAGATATAATTGATTAGGTTATCTTTGTATCAAAGTAACTTTGATATTCAAAAATGTAAAATTTACAAGTTCAAAATTGAACGATATGAAATCTCTGGATTAAAAGATTAAGTGATTTCAAAACTAAAAAATTCTACATCTGGAAATTTTTTAAACTGAAGAAATCAACCTCAAAGTTCTCAAAAATTGAGAATTTAAAATATGAATGCTACTAAGTTTGAAATTTCAGCTTGAAAAAGTTTATCGTTTGGTGATATTCTTGATCAGGATTATAGTCAATTAAAAATTAAACTGTGAATCCTTTCTTTTAATACATTTTTCCATAACCGCTGAACATCTATGACCTGAGCCCAAACACTGAAATATGTATCTAGTCCATTAGTGTTAAAACATGAAAGAAAGAAATACTATATTCAGTTGTCTAGCCTCTGGGGGGATCAATAATTGGTCCATTTACCTAATGCATCAAGAATGACTCAAAGCTAATCGTACATGACACCTATCAAACTCATGATAAGCGAAAGCGACGAAAGCAACACTGAACATACCTGTCTGTAATAAGCCTCGTATATGACGGCATGGCTTCCAGCCACCTGAAAATGCATGAATGTTAACACTTAGATTCTTATAGCTTTTGAATTATTTGAATTCCACCCCATTTTCCAACAACAAAAATGACCTCGACACAAATCTCTGTTATAAACAAGATCTCTCAGTAGAGGACGACGTAAAACGCCCACCCACCCCTTCCCGAAAATCCCTCCAACCCCGAATCGACCAGAGAGAATAAATTCAGCTCGAAAGGAACTTGCAACTGCCAGTAACAATTAAAATTCGATAACGGCCCGGAGAACCTCTTGAGAAACTCTAAAAACGTTTATCTGACAAGAGTCAAGCGGTCGAGAATAGGACCAGACCTTTTGCGTAATTCACAGGGATTTAGATAAATTGCTTCCTAAAGTGTAAAGTTTGACTCTTTAGGTATAACCTATATAGAATATTAACCCCAGGCGTGACCATTTTTGCGATATTAATGTAAAAATTGCAATATACCTGCGTGGGTGACGGCAGGGCGGCCATACTTGCATCGGATACTTGTTTAACCAATCACGCACTCAATCGATATCACGACATTATAACCATAACGATTCCAACCGCTTTTCTATCAGGCGGATGTACCAATGCACGTCATTTATCGAACTTTCTTTAATGATGGCAGACGAGTTGGCTCGACACGTATAAAAAATGCTAACTACGAAATACCCTGTCCTCAGGTCTCAACTAGTCCCGAGCAACAAACGTCACCGCTGATGTCCTCCGTCTGTCTCACGAGGACGTATCGTTCTGATGCAAAATCTATACTGCCCGTTCGGTAAAACAGTGCTGATTCCTTTGATAAGATGTACAGCAGTGACAATTAGTGGATGTTATCGAGAAGCGTGTTGCAACGGAATTCAGGTTTTTTATTCCTTCTCAGGAAACACAGGTATAAAACAGTTCTGTAACTGTTACGGAACAGATTTGAATTGGGAATCGTTGTATTTTTGAGCTCTGGCGTAACTATGAAGACGTGAACGCGATTGTTTTATTTCAATTAGGGGTCTAAGTTGTAAATTGCTTAGCAGTGAAGAAAATTCGTTAAAAAATTAAAAAATAAAAACTTAAGGAACATCCACAAATTACGTAACGTGTTTCTCGGAAATTCCCCCCCCCCCCCCCTTAAGGTCTTATAAACATATATGGTTATAGGAAATGAAAATACATATGAATTCTGTTAATTAAATAAATGTAGAACCTTCATGAAATTCTTTTTGTAAAAAATTTCGAGTTTTATAGAGAAATATTTGTGAGGCATTGGAAATGAACTTCGATGTTCATCTTCTGCCATAACATTCTTTTCCCTATTCAAAACTTAAGAGTAAATTCGATGAACGAAATCCATTAAGAAAATCAAATAAATGATTGTGTTTGAAACTTCATGATTTTTGGTGAGAAGATTACTATGTATTTTATTTTTGGTTAAGTATTCATCTTTTTTGGCTCGGAAATTCGACCATCCAACTGTCATTTTTTTCTGTCTCATACTTTTATGGTCAATGATGATAAAGTTCTGTTCGAAATTCATATATTTTCGGGTTAAAAATTCCACTGTTTTATAGAAAATCAGACTTTTTGTGAAATTCTAATCTGAAAATTCTACGATTCGGCTCACATTTTCTATTCTTATATGCGGAAAATCTCTTCTTGTTGAAAATTCAACTACTTTTGGAAGATAATAAAATCTTAAAGTTGAAAATGATTTGTTTCGTTGAAAATTCAACTTTTTTGCAGAAGATTGGTCTTTTTCGGTTGGAAAGAAAACAATCTGTTTGACATTTTTTTTCTTTGCCTCTTGAAAAACATTCTTGGTGAAAATTTAACTTTTTTTGGTTAATAATTAATCTTTTCTGGTTGAGGTTCCAACTACTTTTTTGAAAAATTCGCCGAAACAGATTTTTAATCCATGTATACACTTTTTGGGTTTTTACATACCTATATTTCCCCCACCCACAGGAGATCGTCAGACATAGAAACTGTCATATTAAGCCAACCTACTATCATAATAAGCCTCCAAGCAATGCTTGCAATATTCAATCCTGTGGGTTTTTAAAATCTCTTAAGCCCCTACCATCTGCGGCCAGATTTTCATTCGAAACACTCACATTCGCCGAATCATTTAGTCAGGGGAGTGGAAAACTATATAAAACAACAACTTTTGAGCGCAACCGATTACCGACAGACAAGGATCCCGAACAATCACACATGCGAGCGCTAACCAGTCGAGAATTGTAAGAGATGTCGTTGAGAATCCAATTTTTTTTTTTTTTTTTTTTGGTATAAGCTTCATCATGTTTGTAGTAATTTAATTTAATTGAATTTTAATTAATGAATTAATTAAATTTTTCTTTAAATTTAATTTTATCTCAATTTAATTTTAATTTAATTTAGTTGAAAATTGAAATATTTGGTTGAGATTTTTTTCTTAGTTGAAAATGTAATTGGGCGGTTGAAAATGCATCTGTTTCAAATATGGATTTAACTATTTTCTTGTAAATTTAACTATGTGATTGAAAATGTGTTTCGTAAAAATTTGGTCTTTTTGGTTGAAAATCCGTACTTTTTACCTTTCTAGCATAAAATTATTCTTCTTGATCATTTAAGGTTGAAAATATTTATTCCTTTGGTTTAAAATGGTATCTTTTTGTTCAAGTCTTTTTTTTTAATTACAAATAAATCAGCCCCAGTTGGAGATTCAACTGTTTCCTTAAAAATTCGTCTTTCTTAGTTGCATTCAATACACAATATTTTTATAACTAAAATCTTTTTTGGTTAAAAATTCATCTATGCTCGGTTGAAAGTGGAACTACTTTGTTAGAAAATATTTTTTTTTTGGTTAAAGATTTATCATTCAGGTTAGAAATTTGACTATTTCGGGTGAAGCTAGTTTTTTTTTTTGTTTTTTTTTTAATTAAATTCTTGACCTGACTTAGCTGAAAATTAAACTATTACATTTTTTGGTTGAAAATTGTAGGTACCTTTATAGTTGAAAATTTCCGTTTTTTTTTTTTTGTTACACATCCATTTTTTTCTTAGTTGACGATTCATAATTGAGTTTGAAAATTCATCTTTTTGATTATAAATTCGACTTACATAATTCATATGAAATGCGTATGTTTTGCTTGGAAATGCATTTTTTTACTGATCTGATTTCTTGGAGAAATTTATGAAAATCGATTCCTCGAAGTCTTGAATAAGTGTTTCATAATCGTAAAAATAACTAGATTCAAAACTTAATTACAAAATCCTTTTATTAACCTCTTAATAATCAATTTTTTTATTCTACAATGAAAAGACATACGCTTTTTAAAAACCTAATCAGGATGTTTAGACACGAGCGTAGATTGAAATTTGAATACATAATTTCCTGAGTAATAGGATAAATTGTTCTCCTATCCATTAAGACATCAAAGACATGCTTATCTTCAGATAAACGCAATGACTAAATCAAGATACGAATCTTCCACATTCCAGCCAAAAATCAAATATTTTCGCCTGCAATCTTAAAAAGATGATTTTTCCAGATTAAGAGATAGAGGATAACTGAGGAAAAGGCAGCTGTTTTGAAATAACAAGCTTTTTGTGCTGATGTGAGATGTAGCCTTTGATTTTTTTCTCGTTAATTAAATTCGCTACGAGACACTCAGTCTCATCCATATCGATATCTCCAACTCCATGCATTTCGAGAGCAGTGAGCAGACTCACGATTGGTATTTGATGAGTCTTTAATACTAGATACACTTTTTTGAACAGGTTTCTATAAGCGATGGTCTTCAGCTTCTCTACTATTAAATAAATACCAGCTCCAATGAAAAACGTCTCGTGCTTGCTCATAACTTCTTCTAAACTGCGCAGATCTCCTTTTTTTACTGCCTCCATCAGTTCCCAGAATTGCATTAAATTATATTTTTCAAGAGCAAATTTTTTCGGCATGTGGCCAAGCAACATTTTTACAGGTACGAGATAAGTTAGGATCAATCTTTTGTTCTTTATTGATTGCTTGTGGCAGTGTTCAAAAGCGAAAGTTAAATGCTCGTCGGCTGAAAGTAAATATTGATTGATTAGAATAAACATTGTAGGAAAATACATTTCTGATATTTAATGAACACTTGCCAGTTTTGTAATCGCTGTCAAACATCGCAGTTCGGCCAATGAAAAATTTGTAAGTGACTTGCTGGGCCAAGGCGAAATGATCCTTGTAAGCTGAAGATTCTATTGCTCTGATTAAAGGTCTACACAAGTGTAATTTGTTAATTCTAAAATAGACCTTGAGGAGTTGGTTCACAAGTGCCAGCATTCCCCATCGCTTCGTATCATCTTCTGAACTTCGATTGTCCGCAGCACAAACTCGGAAGCAACCCATTAAACATTCTGCACATTTTTCGAGAACTTCGCCAGGTTTCAGGGATTTGTTACTCTTCGAGTTTTCGGCTCTTACTGCGAGTAATCTCAACTCCAAGCACATTACGTTCATAACAGGCAGCATCCAATTTTCCTCCTTCTGTAACTGGAGAATCTTCGTCAAGGATTGTACTGCTGAACTTTGGTAATTGTAGGTTGTCAGTGGATCGTCTTTATTCGCCGAAGACAATGTTCTGGAATGACGAAGACAAATAATTGATACATTCAAAGCTTGGATGAATTTCTTAGAATGTAGAGTACCCATGGTTATAAAATATAATAGAGAAAAATTGAAGAATATGTTACTTGAGGTGATAAAGGACTAAATCGTCAAATGGTGATGATAAGTGCTCCATCGCTCTTGTCATTGCTGTTTCGGAGGTGATTTGAGGAACATTAATGTGACAGTGGCGCAATGACAACAAATCCTACAATAAAAATTGTAAAACATAAATATTGATTGTCATGAAATAAATTATAAATGTAAAATGATCTTTGTGAAGTAAAACATTCACCGCTAGTAAATCACCGTCCTGATTGAGCCAGACTCGCCGAAGCTAGAATGAAACAAAATTTTTTTGAATTTCACTTTTTTTCTCAAATTTAGGAGGAGAAAAATAAGCAGTTACACTTTTCTCATGAACGAAAACATTAAACTTTTCATGCATTGCTATGAGGTCATATTCAAAAGCTGGAAATGAATATATTTTCCTCCTTTTCCTGAGTTCAAAGTTTTTTTTTTATTTATACGATGAGCAAACGTAGGTCCGAAATAGTCAATTCAAAACATTAAATTACTAAAAGTATTAAATTTACATAGTTTACATTTTTTTAGTGACACAATAACCTCAAAATATTGTGACACTTCAGGAATGTAAGATGGGTTTACCTGCATAATGTATGAATCCATGACTGAAATTAATTTCTGAGAGTCGAATTTCAAGGGTATCAAATTCAAAAACTAATTAGAGTTTTTACTAATAACTTATTGCCCATTTGCGATTGAAAGGAAGATGTTTGTATTCGTTCCGCTTTAGGCTGGCTGCCGATTTTCAAACGAGAACCACATGTCAGTGAAGTTGGCACATAAACCATGAAATATCCAAATTTTTTTGGTGGAATAATTTGGTGGTCATTATGTGGTGGTTTTTGGTATTTGGTGGTCAATTTTGCGAAAACCACAGGATATTCAAAACTGGCATGCTAACCTCACGCCCGCATGCCACTTGTTCATATTTTTCCAAAAATCTTTTTGCAATATTTTGGTGGTCATTTGGTGGTGGTTTTTGATATTTGGTGGTTAAAATTGTGGTAGATATTGATATTCTAAAAAACCAAAGTTACTATGCGCAGACGGATCTGCGAATATAGAATGGGCGCGAAGTTTAAAAACAAGAAATATCCCTGGTACAACAGAAAGTGATTCAACCTAACCTTTTGCGCGTATTCAATTAGTTATGCTTGAATTAATTATTTTTTGATTGTAATCATTCGCTGGTCTGTCAAAGTTTATTTGGTGGTGGTCCTTAATATTTGGTGGTCAGGTTTGCGAAAATCACTAAATTTTCAAAATTGAGGAATCGACTTTACGCGCGGATATTATCTTCACGTTTGCATGCCACTTTTTCATATTTTTCAAAAATTCTTCTTGAAAAGGTGACATGCGGGCGTGAAGTTAGCATGTCAGTTTTGAATATCCTGTGGTTTTCGCAAAATTGACCACCAAATACAGGCGCGTCGGAGCCGTGTGGGCTGGGTGGGCCTGAGCCCACCCATCAAAATCTACGCTACTTACAATTGTATAATTCTAAGCTTTTTTTGCACTTAACATTCATAATTATAATCATTTTCTATTCGGTGAGCCCACCCATAAAAATATTCGTTCCGACGCGCCTGACCAAATACCAAAAACCACCAAATCACCACCAAATTATATTCCACCAAAAAAAATTCGGATATTTCATGGTTGACGTGCCAACTTCACGGACATGAGAAGTGAGAACCACAGAACAGAACTGTTTTCAGCATGGAGAATAGACATAAGGGCAAATGGTAGTCTATGACGTAGTCGAAATTTGACCTTGTAATGTATTTTTTCTCCGACTTCTTATTTCCAA
>WSXT02125240.1:0-10844 GCA_011762715.2 Neuroterus valhalla
ACACATACATATACCCATACAAACATTTTTCATGATGAATATTAGATATTTCTCAAATACCTCAAACAAAGATACGAATTTGAAAATAGTTCTGTTAATAATGCTGATACTATATAATCTATTAATTTTCGTAATCGAGCAGGTGAACAAATGTTACACGATTGTTATGTAACAGTTATGTTCCTTTTTTGAACAGGTGTTATGCTCACTTTAATAAGTCAGTAAGGCTGCTACCGTTCAATTAAGTAAGGCCGTAAAAAAATGGTTATAGATCATGCATGTAACCAATGTATTGAACAAATGTTACACGCTTCTTACATAAGAGTAATGCAACATTGTCACATAAGCGTTACTAATTTGAATGATGTACAGCTTAGCAAACTACACAGTAACGCCGTTAAAGTTCCCTTGCATAACACTGTTACACATTGTTAAATACCTGTTCCTAATGTGCGTTACACACAACTTATGGAACTACACGGTAACTCCATAACAGTTTACTCACATAACAATGTAGCAAAATTGTTGTAGATCGTGCGTTACATTGTTAACATTTAGTTGTAGAACGAGTTCGTCACCAGACAGTAAAAATCGTTATGTAACCGAATATAACAATGTTAACGTTTCGTTACGGAGCAGTTACATGCCGTGTTTGCTGGGCTGAAACACCACCTTTTATAAAACAAAATCTGTGTTTACCATTGGTCTCATAATTCATTACCTTAAGGTTCAACTTGTAACATGCAGAGAATTCTATCATTCTTTCTTTTCAAAATGTATTTTACTTCTTCATACATGCATTTTATTATTTTTGGTGATACATAATAATCTTTTTTTGCAACACACACCTCAAAAGTTTATGTTTTGATGCTCCTAAATGGTGCCTGAAGGACCTTATTCTACCAGACTGTGTGCGAACAATTTTCGTGCATGCGCATTCTGGAGATTACTTACTTTCGGAACTTGTGAAAAAGCTGCGCATTTGCATATCCGAGATGAGGTACTTTAGACACTAGGATTGGTAACTTTGATCACTGTTGTTGGTAACTTCAAACACTGGTTTTGGTATCTTCACGCTTTCCCAAATTTGTATATTTAATGTTGTGGATTAGATTTAATACTGTATACTGGCGACATCTGAAGGTCAGTGTGAGTACTAGTTTCTTGAATGGGAGCATTTCAGTGTATCAGCTGTGACAGTGAGGTAGTGGGTAACTGGTGACAGTCTGACAGCTAGCGTGCTTCGAAATCTGTTTTGCTACTTGAATGAAGTAGATTAATTAATACAGGACGAAATTGCTTTCGGGTTGTCAGTTGGTCGCGGATACTAAGCTAAGGCATTAACTTTGTATACGCTACGTTTGTTTGCGGACTAAGTTCCTGACTCGTACCCTGAGGAGTTTACGTAAAGGACAGGTTAGTGAACGTCGAGGAAGGTGATACGTAAAGACTCTTCAAATCCGTAAAAGGGAGAAAGTATAAACAGATTTTTTTAAAGGATTTCTTTAGGCAATCCTGAGGAAGAACTTCAAGCTGATACCAGAAGATATTGATTCTAATCATGTTTTCTTAAATTTTCATCAGGGGGAGTGCACTCAGCAGGTAATAATGGCATTTTTCATTTGGGATATGGAGTTTTTCTATAATAAAATTACAACACTCATCTCGTTCTCCTCAAAAAATCTACTGATGATTGAAGTTCTATTTTTTTGTTTTGGCGTAGCAGACGATGGGGGAGGGGTTTCTGAAATTTACCTATATGCGATATAAAATTAGTATTTTCCGTTCATTCCTCCTAATACAACTTTTCCGCATTCGCTCTTCTCGTGCCCTAATCACTGACTCATGCTTCAAGCCTTCGGCTTATGGTGCAAATTTCACACTTGCATCTAGTCAACTATTTTCCACACTTGTATTACAAATAGATATTATTTCCTTGGAATTGGACCGTGGACATTCATTTTATGTTTATTTTAATGTGCTCGTTCCTATACTATTTTTTGATCAGTTACTTTTCTTCAAACAACATTTTCTAAATGCACTTTTTGTGCTTCATTTAATTCTACGAATCCTGTGGAAATTTCTTCACGAAATTTTTCATTCCTATTTCTTCCTTCTTCTACACGTGTCATATTATTATTTATTACCGCATTATTTCCGAAACTGTAAGAATTAATTCTCCTTATTGCAAACGATTTCATTTCCGCCAAATCATTTCCTTCGTTATCGCTCTTCATTTTATCCGTGTCGCTATTCATTTTTCTGCTGGTGAGCTTGAGTTTCGAACATTACCTGCAAAGAAGGGTTGTATTAGAGGAGCAGTGAAACGGGATTTGAGACTCCTTATACTGGATGATCTGTCTGTGTTCCTCACATTTTATTTTTCTGCCTTCATTAGCTATTGTTTGCTATTCCCTGATCTTCTGTATACTTACAATTGCACCGAACATGGCCTCTGTCTTCGAACGCGCCGTAAGAAATAGTTCGACGAGACTTACTTTGCTGATCTCTTGCCCCGCCAAAATATACGTACGGATTCGGTACAGAAACCGTACGGATCCAGGTACGGTACCCGTACGTTTTCCTTACGGAAACGTACATTTCCCGTACAATATTCGTACGGTTGTCGTACAGATTTTTTCCAAAAAAAACCGTACGGTGACCGTACGATTTCCGTACAGTGACCGTTCGAATTCTGCATAATTTATGTACGTGATTCATATGCATTTTGTATAATATCCGTACAAATTATGCACGGTTAACCTGAAATTTTTAAACAATTCGTATCTATTTTAAAAAATTTTCTTATCACATCAATAATTAGGATGATACCAAAAATCAATAGAATGAAATAAGACGAATTGTTTAAAAATTTCAGGTTACCCGTGCATACTTTGTACGGATATTATACAAAATGCGTATGTATTACGTACAAAAATTATGCAGAATTCGAACGGTGACCGTACGGGAATCGTACGTTTTTTTTGGAAAGAATATGTACGACAGCCGTACGAATATTGTACGAGAAATGTACGTTTCCGTACGGAAAACGTACGGAAACCGTATGGTTTCTGTACGGAATCCATACGTATATTTTTGGTGGGGTGTATACTTACAATTGCACCGAACATGGCCTCTGTCTTCGAACGCGCCGTAAGAAATAGTTCGACAAGACTTACTTTGCGAATTACACTTTCTATTATCTCTACAATTTTCTTGTTTCCAGCTCTCGTCATTTTTATTCTGTCCTTGATTCAATTGATTGTGTTTCTCCTTTTCTGACTTTTTCTGTAAGTTTTCTGAAGGCGGGCGAATTGCATTCAATAATTAACTCGCTTTTTTTCTGATTTCTCCAGTTACTATTAATTGAAATTCTTAAACTTTTGGGGATTTCTATTAAAAAATCTCAGTTAAAATCGTTGTGGATTCTGTTCATTTGGGTTAGGATCCTGATTTTGTTCTTTATTCCTACTATTATTGCGTTTTTCATCGTTTCCTTTATTTTTTCGACTCACATTATTCTTATTTTCTTTACTGTGTGGAACGCCTAGTTATTGACATCTAATCTCGGATTTTGTCAATTTTGTCACACATTCGAATTTCAGAATTTCTTATTTCACCAGATTTGAAAAAAAACATTTTCGATTTATAAGCTTTCTTCTCAATTCAGGAGCAACACATGTAGCGTGTTTTTCAGTTAAGAGGCTAAAAAAGAGTTACGGACACCCAGCGGCCACATAAATTTCATGAGGAGTCACTTTTAACGGCATGTTATCCAGGCTTACAGGAAATAACTGCGCGTGGTTGCGCTCCTTAAAACGAATTAGTGCTTCTATGCACCACTTTTGGCGGAAGCTTACTTCTCCTCTGAGTTTACCATAGCAGGGTCTCGGTCGCTGTTATCTGCAAACCAGTGACTATGACGTATGTAACCACACTTTTCTGCACTGCAGAGAATATTCGTCCACGCTCTTTTGCGTCCACCGGCTGCTAGAGAATAGAGACTATGTTGACCGATGGACTACGCTGTCACCGCCATCCTTTATATCAGAGGTTGCGGGATTCTCGAATGCGGGAATCTCATTCGAACTTCACCAAGATGTACAATGATAAATATCGCGACATGAAATACCCATGGTCAGGTATTTGCATCCAGTCCGTTCTTCGGCGTCCTTTGTAGGATCAGCTGCAGGTTTCATGTGCATTTAAGCATGTTCAGGCGTACTGCCGTCTTGAGTGCTTCTTCGTTATGAGATCTATCGAGTTCCGTAAAACATTATGAACACTGAAGAATGAGAACATTGAGTAATGTACTTCATATGTCTCAAAAGGAATTCGACCTTGTATTTGCGTCAAATGAAATTCTTCATCCTTATATATAGAGCCAAAGTACTAGCCTTAGCGAATACTAAGCATTTACGAATAGAAGGAAAGTTGTTTACAATTTTTGAGAAATAAAAACAACGAACATATAATTTGTATTTGAAAACAACAGAATTTCATAGTATTGCTCAATACATCAGGGTGGTGAATTATTCATTTGACGCAGGTACGTTGTCATTAGTAATCGAATAGGTGTTGTAGTAGAGTAATGTGTGATATTAATTATATGCGTTTCACATACATATTATAACGACTTCCTCTGATCCATGGGATATGAAACTGTGAGTGGAGACAAAATGGCGATAGCTAAAATATAAAGGAGCTAACAAATAGTACAGGAGTTTTAATTACCTGGTGGCAAAAGAAACCTTTTTGGTGTTTCCCGTTGAACGGATGCTTGTTATTTTTAGTTGAACCTGAAATTTTCTACCTGAAGGGTTGCCCTAGCTCAGGGTGGAAGGATGCTCGTGAGGGCGAGAAACGTTGAAGAAAATAAACGATGCTAAGAGTTCGAATGTATAAAGGTTTAAATATATTTGAAAGGAAAGATTCATTTCCATAGTACGATAAAAAACAGATATCGATTCGCTGCGATATTTACGCAGTGTTGCCTGAAGAGCGTAACCCGAATCACGAACTTGACACCTGGAAAACTTGCTTGAACATTACATTAAAATACCACAAACAACCAAAAGAATAGAGGAGAGAGAAACTTAACGACGGAAACAGGATAAATAATAGAAAAGAAACGGAAAAAATGCTTATTTTAATATGGAAGAGATAACAACTTCATATAGCCTCGTTAGGTGCTCTATCGCACTTCCCTCAAATGGCAGAAGGCCTGAGTGTCCGCGCGGTATTTTAGAGGAGGAAAAAAAGGGGAAACCTCGGCTTGGTACGGGCAGTCAAAGGTATACTTGGCCTACCCGTGCGGGAGGCCAACACGAACTGACTCGTCCTTCCCTCGCCTTTCTGTTCCTTACCTTACTTTTCTCCCGGCGAAATCAATGTCCAGCAAGAACTGACCTCACACTTGGACTCGCCGGTAGAGTAGATCGTGAGCTGACCATCGTCTCGTGGCCGTGTACTCTTTGCTGTCTGGTGAGTGGTACGCTAGTAGAGGCAAGATGGCTGCTGTCCGTGCGGTTTTTGAAAGATAGAACAGTCAGAAGTTAGTTACATGCCTCTCATATTGTTTTTGTGCCCCGTGGTCCGTGAGTTGCAGAATACATGTGTGGACAGCGAGTGCTTGACCAGTGGTGGGATTTTGATTGCTGAGTGGAAGTAAAGTAAAAATTGCCGTTTGTGGTTGTTGTTTTTGTTGTTGTTGCTGTCCTTGGCTGGGAGATTTTCTCACGTGGACGCAGGAGTAGCGGATCGAAATCTAGGCATAACGTGAATTTCCTTTTACATTGTTTTCCCCAATTTTATAACTCTTCACCTAAATACAAAATAAAAATGGTATCATTGCTAACCTTTCCACACACATTCAACACATTTAAGTAGGTTTACTTCATTTCCTTATATAATGAGAGTTTGAGCTCACTTTGGCCATCCTATTTACCGCGGATCGAACATGCCAAAAGTATAAATCCAATCTGGGAACGATCCATAAAGGTTGACAAGCTACCATGTTACAACATAGCTGTCGGTTTTGTGTACCTTTAATCGGAGGGAAAAGCAAGATCCTTACGCAGTAGTAGGTTGGCGAGTGTGGAGTAAGTAGGATCACAGATCAGTACTAAGTCCATTTACCAGTACATAATATATTAAACACAACGAAGAATTAATCCTCTTGTAAGTTCTTTCACACACGTGAGACACTGCAAACTTTATTCAGAAAGACTTGTGAAAACTAGAATTTGTCGGTACCGCTAGCGAGAGTACTACTGGAAATCATTGCTTATTTTAAACCACGATAACTCGGTCAAAAAAAATAGAGATCAAAGGAAAAAATTGGAAAATTTATGGAATCCCGCGTCTGATGAGCCCTAGTATAGCTATTTTTCATTTTTTGAGGAGGACATATTCCATGAAAAGTTTCAAAAGGAATCGCAACAATTCCAGGAACTAGGGAAAACATTAACGGTGTCATTGTCTTCAAATCAAAATTAGATTTCGAAGATAATATGGGCTGAATTTCGGATTTTTAATACAGCTTTTCTGATGAACATCACGAGTTGGAGTACTGAAATTTGAGGACAAAAACAGTACCAAAAATCTGCCTGCTGCGCAAGCACATTCTCATCGCACGCTGCGCTTTGCGCAAAGTTTGAGTGCGTCCAAGGCGCGCGTTATGAGTCTCATGCTGTACGCTTGACAGTTTATGCATCTCGTGCTCAGTCCTCATCAACCAAATGAGATATTCTGGTACCACTTGATATTCCTTGAGTTTAGTTTGAATTTTCAAGAAATATAAATTTATCATTATATGCTTATGAGTAACTCAAAAGTTGGGAAACAAAGTGAGGAGGAATTTAACAAAATGTACACAAATCTAATGCTCTCCATTTGAAATATGCTGTATGTTAGAAACCATGTTAAAAATTTTCATCCTATACAAAATTGTTCAAGATATTTGTTTTAAACTTTCAGTAAAGAAATAAGCCAATTTTAATATATGCATGGGTGACAAAAATATTTTCTCCCGAAAATTGTAATTTTATTATTGTTAATTTAGGAGTGAAAACCAGGTATAAAAAATATCCGTGGAAAGTTTATGAGAAGTACCCGTGGAAACTATCGTCTAACTTCCTGCGGAATTTTCTTAATAAATCGATATAATTTCTCTTTTTGAGATTTCATTTTATTGAATAACTACAACATATTTCATTCCCAGAATCAAATGAATCTATTACTCTAATCAATCGTAATATGATCTTTTTTAAACATAATATTGCTTATATATTTTTCCAAGAGAATAAGATTATTCTTTAGTTATGGTGTTGCTGTAGTTGAGAGAATATTTTACAATATTTCACATTGTTAACTTAAAGATTTATATTTTCCAATTTCTTATGGAATTTTTTATGTTAAAAACAAAGATAATCGTTCCTATTGAAAAGAGATGTAAAGTTCTTTTTTAGAACTTTGCGCAACTCTTAATTTTGGTCTGCTGTGTATTTGCTAACTTTATTTGGTTGTAAAGTAAAAGTCATCATTCTTTTAGTTGTCTTTTTTTATACATGAAACCATGAATATGATGATTGGAAGCTGGCTCACGGATTAGGCTGTGTTTGTTAACACAGACAGACAGAAATGTTTGTAAAAACTGTTTTTTTGGACTAGAGGAGTCAAAACATTGAGAATCGACGAAAACTGGATTGGTCCAAAATCACATGAGACTTGTACCTTCCATCATAAATAATGAGAATTTACCAATGATCAAATGATTGCTACGTCACCATTCAACGAGGAATGACAGGAAATCAAACACAATTTTCAATGCAAGCTTGCATACCAAAGTGTCCTAAAGGGGTTTCAATGTCGATTTGGAACCATGAGTTTGAACGTAATTGATTGGTTTATTCAATGTGTCCCCTAAGGGTTTACATTTTCCTCGTACCTCCCTACTATTCCTTTACACACCCTACCACTACCTTAGTAGTAAGTAAGGAGGACCTACAGCTTATGGGGGGTTCTGTACCACAAAGAACACCAGCCCCAAGTACTTAGAGTAACATTTTCCTCTAGAGGTACCAGCACCACGACTTTCCGGAGATGAACACTCCCTTGCTAGGCAAGTGTTCACCGCGCAGACCGCCGAAGCTTCTCCAGAGTGCGAGGCGGGAATCGACCCCACAATCTGTCGGCGTGGGTCCAAAGCGCATGCCTTAGCCCCCACGACCAACTGACCACCCTTGAGTCCGAACGTAATATTCACGAAATTTGAAACAAGAATCTATTTCTTCATTTTAATTATCGATAACCGAAATTTGGCTTTCTTATATTATATGCCACTTATTGTATTGATCCTACAGTGAAAACCTATCCTACTTATTATACATAAAACGAAGCAATATGGAATTAAGGTTTGGTGTAAGAATTCTGTATTGGGGCTACTGTAGAAAAATGTAGTCGAATATTCCATTGAACCTAATGGATTCATATAGAAGCTCTATAACAGGGATGACCAACCGGTCGATCGTGGATATTACTCGAGTCGATCGCGGCAACGCAAATATTATGTTAGTTGTGATGGAATTAGGTACTTCGGGTTTCGATCGTGTACAAAACTACAAAAATTTGTCGACGTTTCGCGAACGTTGCAGTTCGCATCTTCAGGACTGGCCAAAAACTGAGGTTTTTAGGTTGTGGTGTTCTTATATATGCTCACAACGATGCCTGTGATTGGTCAAGGATTCCAGTGTGGGGATTGGTGGAATCTGATTGGTCAATTAGTTAAACCGGAAGAATGGAAAGCCAAATTGGATTGGTATTATATCCATTGTCCCTATTCATATTTTTGGGGTGTTTTAAGTTTTCGATTGCTTCTCTATGCCTTCTTGGGAAAATATTGTTCATTTTTGCGACGACGGTTGCATTTTCAAATGAAATGCTGTGTCCTGTTTTGATGTGATGCTCAGCTAGAGTTGATTGCGTGAAATGTTTCAGCCTGACTTTACTCTCATATTCCTTTATGCGTTAGCTCACCGCTCTACCGGTTTCCCCAATATAGACTTTGCCACAAGAACACGGGATTTTATATGCTCCTGGATCACTGAATGGTGCCTTTTTGCCTTTTGGGTTATTGAGAAGTTGCCCTATTTTTGCAGGTGGTTTGAATATGGTTTGGATGTTGTGTTTGTTGAGAATTCTCCCAATTTGTTCTGTGATACCTTGGATGTAGGGTAGGGCGATGGTGGCTTTTCTCTCTCTTTCTTTAGTTGGTTGTGTTAACTTGTTCTTTCGAGTGTATTTTCTAATTGCTCTATCAATTTGTTTGTTTGTGTAATCGTTTTGCAGAAGGGCTTGTTTAACTTTTTGTAATTCTTTTTGTGAGTTATCTTTATCTGTAATGGAGACAGCTCTGTGAACAAGTGAGTTCATGACTGACTGTTTTTGGGATGGATGATGGTGGGAGGAAGCGTGGAGGTATCTTTTTGTATGAGTGGGTTTTCTGTAAACTCCATGCCCTAACGTGTTGTCAGATCTTTTGTAAACTAGAACGTCTAAGGAGGGCAATTTCCCGTTCCGTTTAATTTCCATAGTGAACCGGATATTTGCATGTGATTGGTTGATGAAATCGGAAAATTTGTGCAGTTCGCCCAGTCCATGTCTCCAGATTACGAAAGTATCGTCAACGCAACGGCATCACAGTTCTGGTGTAAGCTTGGATTGGCTAAAGATTTTAGTTTCCAGATGTTCCATAAAGATGTTAGCTATTACAGGTGAAATTGGGGATCCCATGGCTGCTCCTGAGGTTTGTTCGTAGAATTGATTATTGAAAGAGAAGTAAGTATTATTGAGACAGTGTTCTATCAGAGGTACAAGTTCAGAGGGGAAGTTTGCGAAGGATTCGATAATATTGATCGTATCAGGGATTGGTACTTTGGTAAAGAGAGAAACTACGTCGAAACTCACAAGGATGTCCTGAGGTTGAATGTGAACCTGTTGTATCTTTTTGATGGAGTCAAAGGAATTTTGAACATGAGTGATAGAATATCCCGTGGAAGGATTCAGTTCTTTGGTAAGGAAGCGAGCTAGGTTGTTGGTTGGTGAGTTAATTGCGCTAACGATCGGTCTGAGTGGAATGTTGTTTTTGTGAATTTTTGGTAGTCCGTAAAGTCTTGGAGGAATACAACTAGTGGGTATCAGTTTGGCTATTGTATCTTTGTTAAGTTCGCTTCGCTCGCAAGTTTCAGCGCGCCTAGGGCGCGCGTCCGCCGGATCTCGCGCTTCGCGCTCGTACATTTTAAACCTCGCGCTGCGCGCTCGGGTATTTGTGTCTAGCATTCGGAATGCTTTTGCTATTGTTCATTTCAATAATAATGCAGATTTGAAAGTGAATTGAACAAATCAATATTTTTTGGATCCCAGTTAACCACTGCAACCTCATATTCTCAATTTATAACGTAATTAGGAATAGATGAAGATTACGTTTCTCAAAGCTCTGTTGGCTTTAAGGTACACATTTTCATCGTGGCACTCGCGCTTCACGCTCTACTTTTAACGGAAGTTTTATATGTAAGTTTATTATCTAAGACACCTCCACAAGAGATATCGAATGCGCTGTTTACTATACAAAAAACAAGTGTATCACAGACCGATTTGATCCATTTATTTTTTGTCAAGTTGTCATGTTTACAGACGGACGGACATATAGACAGACACCATCGCCAAAACAGGATTTTCGGCTTCAGAGTCTCTTTAAACGTAGAGATTCGTTGAAAATTAAAGATGTGGAATTTCGGGTGATGCTAATACTTTCTAAATCATAAATGATGAGAATGTTATAAAAT
>WSXT02125251.1:0-10238 GCA_011762715.2 Neuroterus valhalla
TATGTCGAACATTGTAAAATTTCTCAAAGACTTTAGAGATTCCAAAAGGTTTCGAAGATTTCAGAAGATTTCAATGAATTGAAAGATTCTACGCAGACTTAGAAGATTTTTGAAAGATTCCATGAGGTTCGAAAATTTTTGAAAGGTTTTAAAGATTTCTCGAAGATTTGAATGATTCCACAACAACTTTCAAGAATTCCAAAAGATTTTCAAGATTTCGCAAGGATATAAAAGATATTAGAAGTTCCAAAAGATTAAAAAATTACACGCAGATTCAAAACATTTCTAAAAAACTTGAAACATTTTAATAGATTTCATCAAAACATGAAGATTTCAAAAGATTTCACAGAGTTTTCATGATTCTCAACGATGTCAAAAGATTTGATAGATTTTAGAAAGATTTTAAAAATTCCACAAAGGCTTAGAAAATTCTAGAAGATTCCAAAAGATTTGATACAATTCCACAAAGATTTTAGCGATTCCAAATAGTTACAAAGATTTCAGAAGATTTCACAGATTCTACGGAGACTGAAAATTTTTCAACGATTCCATGAGGTTCGAAATTTTTCGAAAATTTTTGAAGATTTCTCAAAGATTTGAATGCTTTTACAACAACTTTCAAGAAATTCAAAAGATTTTTAAATTTTTAAAAGATTTCGCAAAATATAAAACATTTTAGAAGTTTCGAAGGATTTCAAAATCCCACGCAGATTCAAAAGTTTTCAAAAACTTCAAAACCATTTCAAAAGATTTTAGAAGACTTTAAAAGATTGTAAATCAATACATGAAGATTTCAAAAGATTTCACAGAGTTTCTATTATTTTCAACGATGTCAAAAGACTTTCGAAATTTTAGAAAGGTTCCAGAGATTTCTAAAATTCTACAAAGGCTAAGAAAATTCTAGAAAATTTTAAAAGATTTGAAAAGATTTTATACAATTCCACATAGATTTTCGTGATTCCAAAAGGTTCCAAAGATTTCAGAGGATATCCAAGATTCTACGCAGACTTTGAAGATTTTTCAAAGATTCCTTGAGGATCAATAATTTCCGAGAGATTTCGCAAAGAGATAAAAGATTCTAAAAGTTACAAAAGATTCCAAAATTCCACGCAGGATTCCAGAAGACTTTGAAGACTGTGAAACAATACATGGAGATTCCAGAAGATTTCAAAGATTTCAATAATTCCACAATGGCTTAGAAAATTCTAGAAGATCTCAAAAGATCTAAAAAGATTCCATACAATTCCACATGGATTTTAGTGATCCCAAAAGGTTTCAAAGATTTCAGAAGATTTCAAAAATTCTACGCGAACTTTGGAGATTTCTGAAAGATTCCATGAGGTTCAATAATTTTCGAAAGATTTTGGAGATTTCTTGAAGATTCGAATGATTGCATAACAACTTTCAAGAATTCCAGAAGATTCCCAAGATTCTACGCAGATTCAAAACATTTCAAGAAAACTTGAAACATTTCAAAAGATTTAAGAAGACTTTGAAGATTGTAAAACAATACATGAAGATTCCAAAAGATTCGAAAGATTTCATACAATTCCACATAAATTTTAGTGATCCCAAAAGGTTCCAAAGACTTCAGAAGATTTCAAAGATTCTAAGCAGAGTTTGAAGATTTTTCGAAGATTCCATGAGGTTCAATAATTTTCGAAAGATTTTGGAGGTTTTTCGAAGATTTGAATGATTGCACAACAACTTCCAAGAATTCCTTAAGATTTTCAAGATTTTAGAAAGATTTCGCAAAGATATAAAAAATTTGTTAAGTTCCAAAAGATTCTAAAATTCCACGCACGTTCAGAAGATTTCTAAAAAACTTCAAACATTTCAGAAGATTTAAGAAGACTGGAAGATTTTAAGTCAATACATGAAGATTTCAAAAGATTTCAAAGAGTTTCTATTACTCTCAACGATGTCGAAAGATTTTTCGAAAGATTTAAGAAGATTTCAAAGATTCTACAACGATTTTAAGAGATCTTGGAGACATCAAAAGATTTAAAAGAATCCAAATATTCCAATTATTTCACAAAAATTTTCGAAATTGTTGAATATTTTAAAATATAATCCAGAATATTTCAGAAGGTTTCCAAGACTTTGCAAAGATTTTAAAGATTTTAGGAAGATTCCATTAGGTTTGGAAAATTCCGAAAGATTTTAAGAAATCTTTAAAACATTTGAATGATTTGCAACAATTTGGAAAAATTTCAAAAGATTTTAGAAATATTAGAAAGATTTCGGAACATTCGCAAATATATGAAGGATTTGTAAGATTTCCGACAAAGCTCAAGCATTTCGGAAAATTTGACGAGACTTTGAAAGATTAAAAATCAATACACAACGATTTTAAAAGATTTCAAAGAATTCCCAAGATTACATGAATTTTCAAAGATTTCCAAAGATCGCAAATCATTTCACCAAGATTTAAATAACTTTGCAAGGATTTCGAAAGATTAAAAAAGATTTACAAAATTTCAGAAATATTTTAAAGATTTAAGAATTTCTCAAAGATTTCGAAGATTCAGAAATTTCAAAAATATTTCAAAGATTCAAAGATTTTTTATAGATTTCAGAAAAGATTTCCAAGGTTCCATAAGTTTTCGAAGATTTCAAAAGATTGTAAATCACTCCACTAAGATTACAGTGATTTTGCAACAATTTCAGAAAGAATTCGAAGAATTCGCAATGACATGGATGATTTTAGAAGATTTCAAAGATTTGAAAATTTCAGAAGAATTTGACAGATTTTACACAATCCCACAAAGATTTTAGTAATTTTTGAACGATTTGAAAAGGCTTCAAAAGATTCCCAAGATTCCATAGGCTTTCTAAAATTTCAGATATTGCAAATCATTTCCCAAGAAGATTTCCGAGATTCTAGAAATATTTGGAAGATTCAGATATTTTTCAAAGGTTCCAAAGATTCGATTATTTCAGAAATATTTCAAAAGATTTGATACCATTTCACAAAGATTTCAGTGGTTTTGCAGCGATTTAAAAAGATTTCTAAGGTTCCATAAGGTTTCAAAGATTTCAAAAGATTTAAATCATCCTAAAAAGAGCAGTGAGTTTCCAAAAATTTCAGAAACATTTCAGACTCCAAATATTCTCAAAAAATGCAAATATTCCAAGATTTAGGAGATTCCAAGAATGTTCAAGAATATCATGAAATTTCAAAGATTCCACAACAATTTCAAAACATCTTCAGACGTCAAAAACTTTTTAAAAATTCAAACATTTCAATTATTTTACAAAGATTTCAAGGATTGTAGAAAGATTTGAAGGATTCCAAAATTTCACGAATACTTGAAAGATTTGAGGATATTTCATAACATTCCACAAAGATTTTAGTGGTTTTATAAAGATTTCAAAAGATTTCCAAATATTCTCAAGGTTCCATATAAACTCGAAGATTTCAAAAGATTGCAAATCATTCCACAAGACCACAAGGATCACAAAAATTTAAAAACAATTTCAAAAGATTTTAGAGATTCCAAATTTTCCTAAAGAAATCAACCATTCCAAGATTCTACAAAGATTCCAAAGATTTCCAAAGATTGCAAATTATTTCACAAAGCTTTCAATGATTGTGAAACATTTGAAAAGATTTCCAAAATCTCAGAAATATTTAAAGATTCAAGAATGTCCTAAAGATTCCTAAGATTCAAAAATTTCAAAAACATTTCAAAGATTCCAAAATGTTTTAATAATTTCAGTAGATTAAACAGATTTGATACCATTTAATTAGAATTTTAGTGGGTTTACAACGATTCTAGAACATTTCAAAAAATTCTCAAGATCCCATAATTGTTAGAAGATTTTAAAGATTGTAAATCATTCCACAGAGATTACAGTGTTTCTACAAGAATTTCAAAAGATTTTGAAGATTTTACTAACTTTTTAGAGATTCCAAAATTCCTCGAAGAAATCAAATATTCCAAGATTTCACGAAGATTTCGAGGATCCCAAAACGATTTCGGAAGATCTTCATGATGGCAAACGATTTCGAAAAAATTCGAACATTTCAGAAAAATACAGAAAGATTTCGAAAGATATCGGAACATTTCAAAGGATTGTGAATCATTTTACATTTTGCTTTGCTTTTAAACATAATCTTGAAACTTGTTCGTGGATTGGACAAAATAACATATCCACCATCTCAACAATCGAAATTAAAAAGATGTTTAGTGATTCCAAAGTTTTCCAAATTCGACAAAAATTCAAGAAATATCATAAATTTCAAGATAAATAACAGGTTCAACAAGTCTTTCGAAGCATTTTTAGGTATTCAACCAGATCTACGTGGTTTTATAGAATCTGCCAGGACTTTGATAGATTGAAAAAATGACTATGGATTTCAAGATTTCAAGGGACTTTCAGGAATTTCAACGAAGTCGTGAGATTTAAGAATATTCAAAATATTTCAAAGATTCACAAGAATTTTACAATATTTGAGGGGTTTATAGGATTTCAGAATTAACATTTTAAAACTCCATAAGATTACAAGAAATGTCTATGGATTCCAAGGGATTAGAAGAAAATGCTCAGCTTTTCAGAGATTTAAAAAAAATTGAAGGGTTTTATGATAGATTTCAGGGAAGTTCGAAGGATTCCAATAATTCCAAAGATTTTTAGGCTTTCAAGATATTTTAAAAGATTTCAAGGAGTCAAATGTTACAGAAAGAATAAGTTCTAGTTCTCGTATTATTGATATCATTAGAATTGAAGATATTAAATTTCAAGGTTCTCAAATTGAGTACTTATTAAATCTTTCTTGTAAGGTTTTGAAAATCTCGAAAGATTTCAAGAGATTTCCTTAAGATTTAGATGATTTCCAAAAGGTTTCAAACGCTTCAAAGGGTTTCAAAAGATTTAAAAAGATTTTGAACCATTACATAAAGATTCCAAGAGATTTTCATGATTTTGAAAAGATTTGAAAGATTTAAAAATGTCACAAAGCCTTCAAATATTACAAAGGACTTCAAAATATTTCAAAAGATTGTAAACAATTTAATTGATTTCACAAAGATTTCATAAGGTTTCGAAGATCTCAAAAGATTCCAAATCATTTCACGCAGATTTTAATGATTTTACAATGATTTTAGAAGATTGAGAAAGATTAACAATATTCCAGAAATATTTTGAAGATTTAAAAAATTTCTCAAAGATTCCAAAGATTGCAAATTTTCCAAAGATTTCAAAGGCTTGAGAAACATCTGAAAATTTCGAAGATTCCACAACGATTCAAAATAATCTTCAGATGTCGAGAGCTTCCGAAGAATTAAAACATTTCAATTATTTTACAAAGATTTCCAAGATTGTTGAATAATTCTTTGGAATAAAAATAATCCAGGAGGATTCCGAGATTTTTCAAAATTTTTGAAAATTTTAAGATTTCAAAGATTCCAATATTTCACGAAGATTTTAAAGATATCAGAAGCTTCTATAACATTTCCCAAAGATTTTTAGTGATTTAACAACTATTTCAAGAGATTGTATATCAATTCACAGAGATTTCAATTCTTTCACAACGATTTTAAGAGATTTAAAACGATTACTAAGATTTGAGAAATATTTAGGAGATTCCAAAATTCGCAGGAGATTTCGAAGATTTCAAAAATCCAAAAAGATTTCGAAAAATAGAAAATTCCAAAGAGAATCCAAAGATTCCAAAATGTTCGAAGGATTTTAGAAGATTCCACAACGTTTTCAAAGGACCTCGAAGATGTCAAACGATTGAAAAAAAATTTCAGTTATCTCGAAGAAATTTCCAAGATTGTTTAATAATTCTTAGATATAATTCAGAATATTCCAAAAAGTTCCCAAGATTTTGTAAAGATTCCGAAGATTCTCAAATTTCACTGAAATTTGGAGAATTTTCGAAACATTTCAAAGGATTTGAAATATTATTTTTTTATTCCGAAAAAACGAAAGCCCAACAGTCAGTGACTACAATATACGTTATTACATTATTTTTGCAAATACATGGACCAATAATAGGTCTACTTTATACAAGTACTGAGATATTTTCTGTAATTTTCTAGAAATTTGGAAGATTGTAGATTTTAGAAATTGTAAATCATTACACAGATTTCAAAATATTTCACAGAGATTCCAGTGATTTCACAACGATTTCAAAAAATTTCAGATTCAAAAATTTCAGAAAGACTTCAAAGATTTCAAAAGATTAAAACGATTTTACAACTATTAAAAATTGATAATCTGCTGATTTTAAAGAATACTACGTGAATATGAACACGAAATTCTTATTACACAATATAATATTTTCTGTTTGATTATTTAGAAAAATATATCCTGTGAGTCTCCTAAAATATGACTTGAGTTCTTTTACAACGTTATAGTTAGTATTAGTTTCAGTTTTAGCATTATTAAAATTCACTGTAATTAAAAATATCAAAATTGAAGGACTTCGAACTAAGTTTTCAAATCTTTTTCAAATCGCGGGCTTGAAGATTTATCAAGTTAAGGTCCTTAAAAATAATTTCAAATTGAATTTCCTTAAAATTTTTCATTCTCCAAGACGCAGATTACTAATAACGATGTAAAAAGTTAGTTTTTGGCGCGAATTGTGAAGCATTGCAGATTTCTACATGAAAAACCAATCGCAGTTTGAAAAAAAGGGAAAAAAGTCAAAATTTTCAAAAATAGAAAATATAGGGAATTTGAAGAAGAGCATTTAAAAAGCGGTAATAGATGACTGTCATCCTTGGCATTGATCTCGTTTTTGCATAAAAACAACGCCAAATCAACAATCGACTTTCATAAAATACAAAAAAAATTACCACTTCCCCAAAATCATCAACTACCTCCAATTCTGAAAGTTTCGATTTAGAAAATAATGAGGTTCATCCTTATTTCTGACTGTGATTTTTAATTGGAAAAAAGTAAGGCGAAGTTTCTATTCATATACACAATATACACAAACGAGAATCAGAAAGCGAAATTCTCTACACTTCGCAATGCCAATAGACATTAATTATTCACTGCCCTGTAGCATGCGAGGAAAATAATTGTTCCACGCTAAAGTAAACACAATAGAATTAATCTCTCGAATCCATATTTTTCAACTCTAAATTGTCACGTAATCGAAAAAGAGGAAAAAAGAAGAAAATGGAATTTGAATATTTCGATTGGAAAGAAAAGTACCAGGAATGTGAAAATTGGACTCACCGTGTGGTTGACACCCCACATGAAAACGCTGAGGAGCGGCTCATTTGCTCGGAAAAGTTTGACTTTTTGGTGTTTTACTCGAAAATGTTTCTTTTTGAGCTTACTCAACCCGCTAGACAGCGGCGCACTAGACATACTTGCTGCTGTTAACGATCGATCAACAAACCGCGATTCACGTTTCCGCGGATAATATTTCACCTGACGAGTGTTGACTCTACTCAGCTCTCATTGCAAAAACACCGATTTATCGCATGCGATGACACATAAATTGGCGGGGAAGGAAAATTCGAAGAAAATTTTTGTCAAATCCAACCTTTCACAACCGCAGTTTGTCAGCGACTGAAAGTCCCTTTAAAAATGGCGAAAACGAACGAAGTGAAGTTCCTCCGCGTGCCCAGGATATCGATTAAAAAATCGTTTTCATGCGACGATGGGCGGGCGTGATTGGTGCATTTTACGCGATAAAGAATAGTAATTGGTGGGAATATTTAGCGCTAACGGAAAGACATGGAGAGTGGTAGGCCTGACCTAGAGGGAATTTCAAATCAGGAGATTTCAATGAGTTCCAATTATCGATTGAAAAATTTGATATTTATTGTTTTTTATTTTACATTTACTTATTCAAATCCTAATTTTTCTTTATCATGTGAATATGGTGGACCTCTAAAACTTAGCAGATTCAATTCCAAATTTCTACAGTTGATTTTCAACACAAAAAGACAAATTTTCCACAAGACAGTTGCATTTTCAACCGAAAAGGAAGAATTTTAAATAAAGTTGTTGAATTTCCAACCAGAATATAACTTTTTAGCGAAAAAAGTTGAATTTTTCATTTAAAAAGTCAATTTAAAAATTTATTTTTTGCCAAAAAGATGAATTCTCGACAGAAAATGTGATAGTTATTCAAATAAAAAAATTGTTTGCTTTCGAATCAAGGAAAGTTGAATTCAACAACAACAAAAAACAATATTCAAGATATGAGTTGAATTTTCAATTATATAAGAAAGAAATAACCATGGTTCAATTTCAGCCTGCAAGTATAAATTTTTGACAAAAGATCACATTTTTAACCAAATGATTCAATTTTTCACGAGAATAGATCAATTGTCAACCCAAATGGCGTATTTATAACAAAATAATTGAATTTCTTATTAAAAAGGTTGACTTCCGAACGAAATTATTGAATTTTCAACCAAGAAGACTATTTTTTCTAAAAAAATGGAATCGCTGAATTTCTAGCCAATATAATTGATTTTGGATATAAAAAAGGACAAATTATCAACGAAAAAGTTTGATTTTCAATCAAGTAGTTACATCTTTGGCTGAGAAACATGGATTCGTGATTGAATGATTGATTTTTCAAAAAAAAAAAATCTTATCAATGTTCTCCAAAAATAAGTTTGTTCTTAACCAAAAAAGATCAAAATTTTGAAAAAAGACGAGTTTTACACGAAATTATTTAATTTTGAATCCAAAAAGACAAATCACCTACAAACAGTTGAATTTTCAACCCAAAAATATGATTTTTCACCAAAAAGAGTCATTTTCTATCAAATAGTTTTATCTTTAGAAAAATAGTTCAACTTAAAACCTGATAGTTGAATTTTTTACGATATTATAGCCGAATGTTTGACAGAAAATACAAATTTCAACTAAAAAGTTTATTTGCAAGCAAATAGTTGAAATTCAACTAAAATGATGAATCTTGAACAAACAAAAAAAAGGATAATTCTTACAAAATATTCCAATTTTATACCAAGAAGATAAATTATTCAATTATTTGGTCAAATGTTTAACTATTTGGTGAAAAAATTCGTCTTTTTGGGTTGCAAGTTCGTCCGTTTGGATAGAAAATCTGTTTTTTGGTAGAAAACTGATCTTCTTAGTTAAAATTTCAATTGTTTGGTTGATAATTCAACTAAGAAAAATTCAATTATTTGGTCGATCGTTTAACTATTTAGCAACAAATACAATTATTTGTTTGAAAATTCAACTTTTTTGTGGAAAATTCGTCCATTCAAGAAAAAAAAATCCTCTTAGTGGAAGAATGTTCAAGAATTCAGTTATTTGGTCGGAGATTTAACTATTTCAAAAAAAATCAATAATTTGCTCGAAAGTTCAACTATTTGATCAAATATGTCTTTTTTTGTTCGATAATTTATTGTTTTCAAGTTTTTCAATTACAGAGTCGATCGTTAAACTATTTGGTGGAAATTCCTTATTAGGTCGAAAATTCACCTTGTTGGTTGAAAACTCAACTATTCCGTGAAAAATTCAAATTTTTCGAAAAATACAATTACATCAAGATTGAAAATTGAAATATTTTATTAAAATTTTGATTATAGGTTCGGAAATAAAAATTTTTATTTTAAATTTTCTTTTCTGTTGAAAATTGGTCCTCATAAATTGAGAAATTTGTCTTCTGGTAGAAAATTAATCGTGTTGGTTGTAAACTGAACTATCAGTGGAAAATTAATTCATTCTGCTAAAAATTCAGTTATTTGGTTGGAAATGAAACTATTTGTTTATTTTATTTTAAATTTGTCTTCTAGTAGAAAAATTATCTTGTTGGCTGGAAATTTATTTATTTTGTGAAAAATTGAAATATCTTGTTAAAAATTCAATAGTTTAGTTGGAAATTCAACAATTTGGTTTAAGTTACCTTTTCTGATCGGAAACTTAACTTTTTAGTTGAAAATTCGTACCTTTGGATTGAAAGTTTGTCTTTAGGTAGAAAACTATTCTTGTAAGCTGGGAATTCAATTATTTCGTGCGAAATTCACTTATTTTGTTGAAAATTGAATGAATTGGTGAAAAATTCAACTATTTTCTCAAGAATTCAGAAAGTGTAGCTAAAATGGCAGTGTCAACCCCTGACGTCAAAAGATAATCTTTGAAATGTCTTTTCGTGTAATCCATTTAACGTAAAAGTTTTCGGAAAAGTTCTACAATTCTTTTTTGTTTCGTAAGCTCACTTCGTTGAACGATGGAATTTTTCTAGCAAAGTTGTATTTGCCAAGTTAAGGTATAAATAATCATGT
>WSXT02125262.1:0-10844 GCA_011762715.2 Neuroterus valhalla
AAGAAAATTGTTGTATGTAAAGAAACGGAGGTCATGTAAACCCTTAGGGGACACATTATGAATAAAGAAGAAGAAGAAGAATATACAGAACATACAGAAGATGGAACGAAAACGTTTGAAACAAATTATAATTCGGCTTTAGAAAAGCGGGATGTTTAAAAATCGTTCCTCCAATTCAAAATTCGTCACCTGAAACAATCCATATGTATTTGGAAAAATTCGAATATTATGTTGGAAATTGATTTTTGAATTCCAAAATTAATTTATTTCTTTGAGAGTTCATGTATTTCGTAGAAAATTTGCCTTTTTTGTGGAGAATTAGTCTTATTGCTTTAAAATTCATCTTTTTGCTTCAAATGCATCTATTCCTGTTAAAAATTCACCATTATATCATTAAAATTCATCAGTTTGGTCGAAAATAAATCACTTCGAATAAAAATTCAACTGTTTCATATTTAGCGGAAAATTGATCCTTTCTAGCTCATAATTCGACCATTCGATGAAAATTTGTCTTTTGAAATTGGAAATTCAATTATCTCGTTGAAACTTCGCATATTTTGTTGAAAAATCGATTTTATGGTGGAAAATTATCTTTTCTTTAGAATTTAATATTCTCCTTGAAAAATTCTTCTTTTCGGGAAACAGTCCAAGTTATACAGATAAACATTTTTTATCTTAGTCGAAAATTCATCTAGGTAAAAACTCTTATATTTGGTTTGAAATTAATTTTTTAAGCCAGAAAATTCACTATTCTACTTTTCTTTAAGAATGTCTATTTTTGTAGTTAAAATTTTAACAATCTTGTTGAAAAATTGTATTTTCCGGTTCAAAATCAATTTTTGTCAAAAGTTGAATTTTTTTAGGTAAATCTTTATCATTTCATGTAAAAAATCCGTCTTTTTGGTTTAAAATTCAACTACTGCAGTTGAACTTTCGCAGTTCTATTTAATTCTTCATCATAATTTGTAAAAAATGGTTTGGAAGTTAGATTTTTTTTTGTTCAAAGTTAGTTTTTTCTGTTATAAGTAATTCTTTTCAATTGAGAATTTTACTTATTCTGAATGGAAATTCCATAGTTTTACTTAAAAATGCATTTGTTTAGATAAACATTCATTTTTTCGTTTCAAAATTTGATTACTCGAATTTTCTCCGACAATTTATCTTTTTTTCAGTGAAAGATAGTTCATCTGTTTGAAATAACTTTCTTCTTATTGAAAGAGGAAGAATGAGGGAAGAAATGTGATGAAAGATGAGGAGAATCAAGGAGGGATGAGCAGAAATAGCGTAATTAAAAATAAGGGGAAAAAAGGAAAAAGGAGAAGAAGGGGGGAGTTTTTAGGGGGGGGGAGTGACGTTAATGATAAGAATGATTAAAAAAAGTATGGAAATATATTGTATCGGGAATAAGTGGGCAATAAGGAAGAATGGAGTGACGGGGAATGAGTTAAAGTTTAGAAGTGTGAGAAGTAAGAAAGAGAGTTGTGAGAACCAAGGATATATGAGGGAAAGGAGAAGAAAAAAAGAAGAGAATCGGAAACGTGAAGAAGCGGGAATGAGAGAAGTGAAAGGAAGTTTATGTGCAAGCGTCTTCCGCCTCCGCTTAGTACTTTTTCCGTGAATAAAATTTTCATGATTATAAATAATCGCAGATTAGGACATACCAAAACCCTCTTCTCTCCTATTCTATAAATTTTTAATTGGTTTTACTGATGCATAAATTTCTTTGACAAATGATGGAACATATAGTACGTTATTGTATTGAATTCACCAACCTGGAAAGATTAACGACCAAGTGTTGACTTTTCTGAACTTCTGCCGCCACTCATGGGGTTAATTAAACGATCATGTAGTTTCATTTTATCCTCTCCGGGTATTGTTCCCTCGACAATGAAAGTATGATTAAAATTTACTTTTGAAGTTCAGAATTCCTAGAAAAAATTATTTAGTGAATTGCTGCGTTCATAACTGGAACATTCATATTTTATATAACTTGCATTATTAATCGTACGCTACGTGCGCATAGATGTTTGTTTCTGTAACTAAAAAGCATCTTTTACATAAAATATAAATTATGGATATTCTTCATTTTTTGATGTTTTGTATAATGCTAGATTCTTGGGGAAATTCGGAAAGACAAAAATTTTGAAAACATTCTCTGCAAACAAATTTCAAAAATAAGAAGGGCATTGGCAATTTTTTCAGGAATCTTAAGAATTTTCTTGGAAGCTCGTGAAACCTTCTCAAATGTTTGAAATGCTTACGATTTTTCTCTTTGAATGGGTCCAGATCGAGTCACATGCAGCAAGTGTCCCTTGCAGCAAGTCTTTCCACAGCAAGTCTCTCCAGTATCGGTATCTCTTTTATAGCAAGTCTCCTTGCGACATGTATCCTTCTCGTTAAGTCGCTCTCGCAGCGAGTCTTTTCTGTAGAGGGTCTCACTTGTGGCATGTCTCAGAGTATAATTCCATTCTCGTAGAAAGATTCCCTAATTCCTAGAATCGGTTTATGAGACTTGCCACAAAATTCGAAATCTACTCTTAAGAGACCTCGCAAGTAAGATTTGCCGCAAGAGGGATTTGGCGCAGACATGACTTGCTGCGGAAGACACTTGTCAAGCGAGACAGAGTTACCAAAGGGAAGAATTGTTGAGGAAGAGATTTGCCGAAGAAGAGACTTGCCGAAGGAAAATCTTGCTCAGGAAGAGACTTGCAGGGAGGAGTACCTTTCTTAAGGAAAGACTTGGCACAGGAGACTTGCCGCGGAAGAGACTTGTCGTAGGGAAGACTTGCTGGAAAAGAGACTTATTGCGAGAGAGACATGCCAGGAGAAATTACTTGCCAAATAACAGAATTGCCATGGAAGAGACTTGTCGTGGGACAGACTCGCCGGCAGCGAGACATCGACAAAGGGAAAACTTGACGTATTTGAGACTTGTCGCGGAAGAGACTTGTTGTCGGAAAGACTTGCCAAAAGAGGGACTAGTCGAGATAGAGATTTTCCAAAGGAGAGGCTTGCCGCAGATGAGGCCTATTGCAGGAAAGACTTGCTGAGAGAGATGCCTTGTCAAATAACAAACTTGCCACGGAAGAGACTTATCGTGGAAGAGACTCGCCGGTGAAGGGACCTTGCTAAAGGGAAGGCTTGACATAGTAGAGAATTGTTGCGGAAGAGACTTGTCGCGGGGAAGACTTGCAAAAGAGGGAGTAGTCGAGATAGATATTTTCCGAAGGAGATACTTGCCGTAGGTGAGACCTATTGCGGGAGAGACGTGCTGGGAGAGTTGCCTTGTCAAAGAATATAATTGCTGCAGGAGAGACTTGCTACATGTGACTTGATATGGCTCTGTTCAAATGATCGTAATTTTCTCTAGAATTCGGTTGAAATCCTGAAGAATGAAAAAGAGAATATAAGAACCTAGATTTTTTCTTTCAATCTTTTTGATTATACCTAGAATTGTTCATGATCTATTTTGTAGAACCATTTGAAATGTTCTGTAGAAACTTGAACAATATCCTTTTCAGTTTCTTTGACCTTGAATCATTTTTCAACTTTTTAAGATCTCCTAAACCTTCTGAACATCTATCAAATGATTCGGATATTTAACTTTTTGTATCATTCTGCGACATTATTGGAATAGCCTAATATCTTCCTGATTCTCTTTTATTAGTTTGTTCGAATTGACCGAGAGGGTAATGCTAGAGATAAAAACCAAGTGGAGGCTGAAGGTATAATGGGAGTGTTTAATTTGAGAGGTTGGCGGAAAAAGATGGTGGAGGTAAAAGAAATAAAGGAAAAAAGGAGGAGTGGAGATAAAAGGTAAAAGAGTAAGAAATTAAGCAGATGATTGCATGTTTTGAGGAAGATGTAGGGGAATAGGATGCCCAAACTAGAATCTCGAAGGGAGAGATCAGGAATGGGGATCAGGAAAGCTTGAGAAAAAAGTAGAGAAGAACGGAAAGGAGAGAGAGAGAGAGGATTCAAACAATAATATTCTCAGAAGGAGATAAACTAAAATGAGGAATCTAACGTGCTCGACATGTTAAATTGGTTTAACATAGGAAGGAAGGAACAAAAAGGGAGAAAATGAGAGATTGAAAGAAAGAGAGAAGGGAACTGAGGATGAGATACTGCGATGTAGCCGCTTGGAAGAAAAACGGAGTTTACTTAGAATGCGAGACGAAAGGAAATCGTGCTTTTTAAAAAAAAAAATGACTAGATGAGGAAAGACATGAGCAATCCAAAGAGAGGTACACAAAGATAAATATGAGAGATACAAAAAACAAACAGGAAAAATATAAGCAACAAAACGGTGATACATTTTGAGGGGAATCAGGGAAATTCCAATAGGGAAGAAAGGAGAGAGAAATTGGAATGAATTCTGAAATGGAAAAGCAGAAGGAGAGGATAAGACTCGAAGGAATTCCACAGAGAGGGGAATTGAACATTGGTTAAGTATTAAAGAATACAGATGAAGGGTATATAGAAATTGGAATGGGTAGAAAATGAACAGGAGATAGAAAAATGAGAGAAAGTGAGATGAAAAGAAGGAAAGAATACCGGAATGATGCTGCCTTCAAAAGGAGATGTGATTGATGAAAAATGAAGGGTAATGAAAGTCGAAGTGATGTTGAAGACGCGAATGAATAGGGGAAGGGGGCGGGACAATGTAGAGTGAAATCACCAAGGTAAAATTAGTTAAGGGGGATAAGAATCAAAGAGCGCAAATAAATTTAATAAACAAAGCGATAGGAATAATAGCAATGAGATTGAGGAGAGACTCAATTGAGAAGAAAAAAGACGAATATGAGTTGGAACATCAAAAGTAAGGATCACCGAAAGAAGAGGTTAGGATGAAAGGAGTGAGTAGGGGTAAGAGGTATAGAATGCAGAAGGAGGAAAAAGAAGATGGAGTGAAACTAAGAACTTATCATAGAGGATGAAGGATGAGAGAGAGAGAAGAGAAAGGAGTATGAAGAAGATAGAACAAGGACGAAAACCTATAAAAAGTTGTATATGAAGAGGGAAGAAAATTATTGAATAGATAAAGAGAATAAGGACTGTTTATCATTAGCAGAAATATAGTGCGAATAAGTAAAGAGATCATACTTACACAGAAACAATGTTGATATTGACGATCACATAAGGAAAAACATTGAGGAATTAGTAGTGACAGTAGAGATGTAGAAGTGAGCTGAACACAAAATAGCCAAAGGACATGTTAAAAGGAGGAGTGAAAAGATATTATAAGATACAGTTAAAACAGTAGTCAGCGGAAGAGTAACCAGAGGTAGCTCGGTGAAGAATGTTAGTTCATTTAGCGGAGAAGCGTAGAAGTAGAAAAAAAAGAGGAGGAAAAAGCAAAAAGTATATGAAAGATTGGAACGTTAGAATAGAAGAATTATTTCATTCACTTTTTGGGAGGAGTTAGGAAAAAAAGGGAAAGAGGAGATGGTATAAGAGAAATTACAAAGGAAGAATTAGGATCATGAGAGGAAGGAAAGGCACTTGGTATAGGAGTAATCCTCAATAAAGTTAGGAAGTATGGATGAAAGCATGTGAAGGAATAAGTGTTGAATAATATGCAACATATAAGAGAGAAAAGAGGGTTGAATAAAAATCTGGACAAAAAGAAAAGTGGTATCAGTAGTAAAAGAAGCGAAACAAGAAGGTTGTTGATTATAAAAGGGTGAGTTTGATACTTTCTTCATATAAGATGTATGTGAGAATAGAATCAGAGAGGCTAAACAAAAGAGTAGGGAAAAAAAGATTATTCTGTCCAATCAGACAGTACTTAAGAAAGGTATGGTTGTAGTAGATGATATTTATATGCTAGATTATCGAAAGGAGGGCTAAAAGAGAGGAATGAAGCATAGCGGGCGTTTTTGTTTTTAATTTGATGAAAGAGATAGGAAAAGTTTTGATGGAAAAAAAATCACAGATCTTTAAAGAACAAAAAGTAAGATTAGGGTGAAAGAACATATAGAAGATAATTTCCAGTTGTCGGGGAATATGGAGCAGCTTTGTTCTCTACTATTCTTTCTCAATAAAATAATTCAGGATTCGGAAGAGGAGATGGAGAGAAGAGATGATATACTGAAGTTGACGGAGAATGAGAATGGTAGCCCTAATGACATGGCTAGAAAAACTACTAGATGAGGAGCAAATGAGATGATAAAATAGGTTGCTAGGTTAAGACGGAGAAAGAGACGGAGGGGGGGGGGGGGTTGGACATCGAGAGCGGAAGGTAGAAAGCTGAAGGAACTGATGGGGTTCAAATATCTCGATTCTATTATGCAAGCGAATGGGGTATATCAAGAGCATATGAACAGAAGTATCAAGAAAGTATTAGGATCGTTGGCACAGGGTACAGATATGAGAATAGCAAGGGAGAAAAGAGATACAGAATTTGTAATCAGGGTATACAAAATTGAAATCAGCGAAAGATAAGAAATCTTTTTACATGGTGAGAGACCTATTAGAACTATTTAAAAACAAGAGTGAGAAAGAGAGCGTGGGAATGGAAAATTAAACTGCAGGAGAAAATGACAAAGGAGGTAGTGAGAAGGTGTAAGAATAAATTAGTAGAAGGAGATAGTGGACAGAGAAAAGAGGGATCTTGCAATGAAGAAGGAAGAAGAGATTAATTCGGAGATCTGAGGATAAGAAAACTGAAATATAGACTATGGGGGAGTAGAAAAGAGAAGACTAAACAAGGCTGATAACATATTCACGAAAAAGGATAGAAGAATAATAATTTTATCGATGGTAAGAGGTGCAAAAAGGAAAGGGTTGTTAAAAATTTGGAAAGAAACTGAAGGAAGAGGGATGAAAATAGCTAAATTTTTTTTATGAGGTAAAATTTTGTTCTCATTTTTTCCTCATTTCAACGTTTTTAAAGCGTGTTTCTCTTCAAGCCGACATTTCCACCTTTCCAAGAAAACTACATATCATCATCTCGATTCCTCTCTATGTTCCATAAAATAACTCCCTCACGGATCACGGGGGATGAATCGATATTTCACGCTGGAGTTTCCTCATACATATGTATATTTAGTGCATAAAAAGTACGCTCGTTTGATCAAAGAGCATCAGGAAGCTAAAACTGGCAGGAGTACATTATCGGGCATTTAAGTAAGAAGATTACGACCAGAAAATTAGAGTACAGTGAAGTAAAGTTGACAAAGGAAATATTCAATAAGCCTAGTTGCAACTCATGATACGATACTGCTTCCTTTGTCTCATTAAACCTCTTTCCTTTAATCCGATTTTAATTTTTGATAATAAAGTCTCGGAAGAAGCGCAGAAGCAATTTCTGACTAAGTAACTTAAAGTCATTTGAAGTTGCTAATATTATTCATCCAAGAGAAATAACTTACCACAAACTTTATTAGAATGCTAATAGCGTTATTTTTAAGTTTTTTCTCTTCATTTTACCAGAAAAATTGCTTTCCGAACTTGGGAAGAAGGGAATTCTTTCTTGAATCCATTGGATTGCTCGCCAACCTTGTTCTCCGTTTCGAACTCTGGAAATGGCCTACTTTCTCTTCCATCAACCCTCCACCGACATACATTACCGGTGCGAGAGAAGAAGAAGAAATTTTTAATCGAGAAAGTTTTACGAAGCTCGGTCTGGAAACGCGGCCGAGCTTGGTTTTGTTTGTAATCACGCGATGTACTCCGGGAGTGAAAAACGTAAGGAAGAAGGATTCAAGTCAAATTCACTGTGGAAGTGCATCTCATTCCAAACTTTCTATTGAAGGAAGTTGTCTTAAAATAGTTATCATTCCCATTTCTTCAGACTTTATGAAGATTTTTATCGATTGGATCCATTATTGTAAAAAATTTAGGGAATTTTCTCAAGAGTGCACTTTGACATGAGATATTTATCAACTTTGTCAGAGCAAAAATTTTCTCCGGCAAGAAAAAAAGAATTCCCTCAGGAAAGAGTTCAGAATTCAACCAAAAAAATTATATTTTAACCAAAAAGAGGATCCCGTAAGAAACAATATTAAATTCCAACTTGGAAAAAACATTTCCAGCCAAATACAAGAACTTTTCAGGTAGTAGGATTCTGAAAAATGGATAAAATTCTAACCAAAGAGATGAATTTCTATCAAAAAAAAAAAGAAGATTCCTACAAATTACCTTAACTATCAAGGAAGCAGTCGATTTTTTAAGGAAAAGATTAATTAATAACAAATATAAAACTGGTGTTTTCCCGGAATTCATTTGTTGGATTCTTGGTTTTCGATTTCAATTTTTAGGAGCTGCAGATATCAAACATGGAACAGTTAATATCTCAACCTGAAGCTAGATTTTACTAGCTTTTTGCTATGTAAAATATTACACCCAAACAAATTCCCAACATAAGAGTTTGATTTTAATTTTAAATGGAATAATTCAAACAAAAAAGATTAGCTTCCAAAAAAAAAGACGGTCGACTATTAGAATAAATGAGTGAACAAAAAAAAAAGAATTTTTAAATAGTAACGTCTAGTTCCTAATTAAGAATATAAATCTTTCAACAAAAAATGGAATATACATTTTTTACCAAAAAATCTGTCATCATTCTGAATCTATCCCGAGAAGATTATTCTTAATCCTGGTCACAGGATTGCCTTTTCGCCTCCACGAGACTTGGGAAAAGAGAAAGGCATCTGACCTACATTATTTCTATGACCAGATTCACCATTTTGAGGTTATGTGATTACAGTATTCCTATGACCCGTCACAGGAGTGCATTTTCGCTCCTCGCGATACTTGAGGAAAGCGGAAGGTCTGTGACCTACATTATTTCTATTATCCGATTTACCATTTTGAGGTTATGTGACCTACATCATTTCTATGACCAGTCATTTGCTCATTTGCTTTGAAGGAAGACTTCGAATTTTCTGTTAGGGGCAGTTGCCGCACTTTTGCCGAGACTTTGATACTGGTTATACCTTGGATACTACTCTTGAGTATCCGAGATGTTAAATTTGTAAATCTCAAATATCCAAGTTGAAAGTACTTTAATTATAATCCTTTGGTGAGAAATAAATTTAGATAGGAACATTAATATTAACGGATTTAGGGTTTGGAGTGAAGGTTGAAATATTTCTGTTTGACATTTGGATGAAAACTTACATGCACAAAGAACTATCTTGCATAGGTCTATGAGTCTCGGACTCATTTTAAGAAACCAAAAATATTGTTAAAAGTGTCAGATATTTGAAAAATAGTGCCATACAATTTTTTAAGTAATTAAAATTATGTTTAGTCTAAAATCGAAAAGTGTGAAAGGGAAATTTAACCTTATCTTTCAACAAAAATTTCCAGTTTCCTAACCTTGTTTTTTAAAACTATTGAAAATGAAATTCTATGCTTCGATTCTATTTAATTATTTACAACTTCACCGTTTCTTCACTTAAATTCGAACTAAATTTGTAGAGTTCAATAAGAAAACCTAACTATTGAATGTTCATTATTTGCGATTGAAAAGTCTACGCTTGAATTTTTGGTTTAGAATTCATTTTTGTTCGTTTTTAATTTCAGTATTACCCTAACAATAAAATAAGATTAAAATGCACTTGAAAATGTTTCTAGGAGATGAAAAATAATAGTTCATATCACATAGGTAACTATTTCGAGGATGCGTTTTTTCTGTGACATTTTTATTTTACTATTTAATAACTTTACTCAAGTATGGAAACATAAACCCGTGTACACGTCTTCATAACGCCTACAAACCGCACAGACTTTTACCATTTTTATTAATAATTTACATTGAATAAAAAATAAATAAATAAGTTTTGAAAGGAACAACCAACCTCACATTTTTGGGGCATTCGCGATGTAGGGCACAGTCCTGTGCTTCATTAGGATCCATCCATCAAAAATGCTCTCGACCAATCAGCTTTATTTAGAAAAAGACACGGTCACGGCTCAAATGTTTTCTCTCTTTCTATCTCATTTCATTGCTCCGCACAGCGTGATCGGTCCATTTCTATAGGTCTATGGGTATACGAAAATACAAAAAACATTTTCTGCGAAGTGTCAGAGGAAATCAAATGAAATTAAAATACATTCTCATTCATGAGATTTAACAAGTTCGACAAAGATGTTCTGTGTTGGTACTAGAATAGAGTACAGCAGGCTGGAAAATTATTCAAATTCCTTTTTCTCTTGGCGGTTCTTGCATGTGAATTGTATAAATTTTGCATGCTTTTTTTCCTACCACTTTTTTCGTCCTCACCTTTTGAATATCCATAGCATCAGGGATTTTCTTTCCGAAAATATCTCTTTCTATACCTAGCGATAATAATATTTTTCTGAATACTCTTGGATACCATAAAGTAGCCGTGAAAATACAACGATTTTATTCCCTTATAATTTAGCACATTTCCCTATCCTCATTTATGCTTTCTGGAATAAGAATAGGGTTTACAGCTTTCAAAAAGATAGCATTGCTTACTATACGTTGACAGGATTAATTTTCATACGGAAAGGAGTAGTAAAAAATGATATTGTGATTTTTATATCATAACTTTATATTTTTCGGATTGATATAATACTTGGATGGAGCGAATACTTGAAGATAAAAAGACGCATAACTGTGAGCAGTTCTACTATATTCTATAATTACATTCTCATCAGAGAAGGTATTAGATTTATGTAAAATTTGACCCCCTCCGTTTTTACCAAATGTCCACGTTTTGAGACCCCCTGAAACCGAAAAACAGGTTTTACGAATGTGTCTGTCTGTCTGTATGTATGTCTGTATGTCTTTCTGTATGTCTGTCTGTGAGCACGATAACTTTCGAAAAAACTAATCGATTTGATTGGCCTTTGGTACACTCTTCCAG
>WSXT02125273.1:0-24989 GCA_011762715.2 Neuroterus valhalla
TCAGGGGTGTTTAACCTCAGGGGCCTTTCCTCTATCCGCAACCTGAGGACGCGCTACGTAGTGGTGATAGGTACCCATCAAGTAGTAGTACACGAATAATTTTTCAAAAAATCCAAAATTTCTTTTCCTCATTTTTGGTCACTATTTACATCTAAAAATAGGATAGATACCAACTTTTTTCTCGAAGCGTGCTGAAAGTGGCTGAAAACCGAAATACGCCGCGAGGCTCTCCGAAGCGCTCGTAACGCACGGTGAGCATGAACCATCCGCCATTCTGAATTCTGCAATTTTGACGTCGGGTTCTTTTTCAGCGTCCCCGAAAACTCAAGATTACCGAGTTTCACTCTTCTAGTCCCGATAAAACGGTCTAAAACACAAAAACTTCGACCATAATTCATTTTTCAATATTTTTCAATGATTGAGGTTCATACGATACCCACGCATGTGCTTTTTAAGAACCTTTTTGAATTTTGTGTTTCAGATGAGCCAAAGTGGAGTTATCGTGGCCGCCGAATAAAAATCTATTTTTTTCGGGCTGGCGTATTTTTTTAAATCTTTTTTCACTTAAAAATATGTACTATAATATGCTGAAAAGCCCACTTTTATGTAGTTAGGTCTACTACCAAAAAATAATTGCTGCAAAAAAGGGTCTTTATTTGTGTATTATGAAGTATTTGACCAGGATGAATAAAATTTCAATGATGAAAGTAATTTTCAATTAAGACAGATAAATTTTCAACTGAAGAAGATAGGTTTTTGATCAAACATAAACTAGATGCATCAGCCGTTTCAAAAATTAACTTAGAAGAAAAATTATTTTTCACCAAATTCATTAAAAAGACGAAATCTGGATGAAGAACATGCATCTTCTATCAAAAAGTGAAATTTTCAATTTATTACGGGTAAGTTTCGAAACAGGAATATAATAAAGAAGTTGTTTGATGAAAATTCAATTTCCAATCAAATGAAAGATGAATTTTTAAGAAAATTTTCACGTTTTCAATTAGAAAGGTAAATTTCGAAAAATGTATTCTGAGAAAATGGTTCAACTCTAAGCCAAAGAGTGAATTTTTCAACCGGAAAAATGGATTCTTAACCCAGAAGATTATTCTTTCATCAGGAAGACTATCTTTCAACAATGATCCTAGTTTTTACCCACATAATTAAATTTTCTATGAAATTGTTAAATTTTTAGGCCGAAAAGATTAATTCTGAAAAAAATAGTTGAAATGGGAGAAAAATCTTTGACCAGACAGTTGCATTTCAAACAAAAAAAGATGAATTTATAATCAAGGAGATAACCTCTCTACTAAAAATATGATTCACCAACAAAAAAAAAGAATTTCCAACAAAATAGAAGAATGTTCAACAGAAAACAAACTTTTCCAGGAAATAGTGTAATCCTGAACCAGAACAAATCAATTTTCTTTCGAAAAAGACAAATTTTCAATAAAATTAATTGATTTTTGACCTAATAGTTACAATTTTGTAGGAAATGAACGAATTCTCAGCCAAAGAAATGAATCTTCGACCAAAAAAATAGAATTGTGTCAACGAAATATTGGCATTTGCATTTTCAACCGGGAGAAATCGTCTTTTTTGAACCGAAAAGATCATCTTCCTGAAAAAAGACGATTTTCTATCCAAATACATTAATTTTCAATGAAATGCATTAGGTTTGAAACAAGTAAATGAATTTTCAGATTGAACGATATTCCCTGAGCTACATATGTAAATTTCCGATGGCAAAATTACTCCTTCACCGAAAATCGAACGAATTTCCAAAAAAATGTTTGGATCCTTAACCAAAATAATTCGACTTGTAACTGGATAGTTACATTTTTTACCAGGAAGGATGAATTTTCAACCTAGGATGTAAGTTTTTTATTAGAGAAACGATTTTTAACGATAAAATATAATTTCTTCCAGAAAATATTAATTTTTCATGAAAAAATATAAATTTCTAACTAGAAATGGAACATTTACATTTTAGTTGAAAAAATCAATTCTTAAATCAGATAAAAATCGAATTCCAACGAAATAATTAAATCCTCAATGAAGTTTTGAGTGTAATGATAAATCTTCTGATAAAAAAATTGATGTGTTAACATATGACTGTAACATTCAACCGAATAGTTGTATTTTTAATGGAAAAAAAGTATTTTTCATTGAAAAATGATAGTTTTCTGCAAAAAGACGTTCATGCATGGACGTCCCTTGAGTTCAGACAACGAAATTTGAAAAAAATGAAAAATTAAGTTTAATGTTGGGGGGGGGGGGTTTTCTGGTACGGTTCGATACATGGGGAAGGGGTGTCATTTAGAGGCCTCCAAATCCAACACGTGATTTAGGCATGGTGACTTATTCGGAAATTAATTTATTGGGAGTAGGTGGCTGAGAAACCTCCAATTGAAAGTTCCACATTCCACAAAAACGAAAAATCATAAGAAAACCTAAAATTGTCTTACTAATGGTCCTAATGGAAAAATGCGCCAGAAAAACTGACAGTAGATAATATATTGAAATGAATAATAATATTTAATTTTGAGAGTATCAATTGTTGAGGAAAACGTTGTAAACGAATAGTTTCAATTTTCAGGATCTTTGAGTTTGTTATTCGCTATGTCGTGTGGTTGGAGGAGAGGGCTGGCGCTGCCGTCGAATTTTACACGTATTCTTATGGCAGAGTCCAGCAATAGGGACCGTGGCCGCCACGGTACTAACTTTTGCTCCATAAGATTTAACATGGGAGAGTCCGTAAAAATGAGGGCGCCAGTAGACTTGCACGGTGCCAATAAATGCGCATTGTGTACGAACATCACTTTTTATGATGAATGATATGAGCTCCTCTCCCGATGCTACATAATGATAGAAGGATATTGACATTGAAAAATATGTAAATCAATAGATGAACTCAAACACGAAATATTGCATAAAAAAATTTGTATCCCTTTAACAATAGGAACGTTAACTCTGGTAGGTTCTTAATAATCAAAAGAAGCATTTCCGTATACGCGGTAAACATGTTTGCAAGATCTAGCACAAATAAAAATACTTTACAGCTCTTGCAACACATAAAATTATCCTTATCTCATAAAAACAAAACCATCCAGGGGACAAATAATAAAGTGCCTCGATATGTTATAACTCCACGAAGATAATTAAATAAAAATCGAACTTTTCGAAATAACATTGCCCAAGCTGTAATTTCTTGAGCTTATAAGTCATGCCATTCCAACCAAAAAATGAGTATATTTATAAATCGAAGAATGAAATAAAATAGATGAAATATTGAGAATTCGATAATTCATTATCCGCAAACACAAAAAAATGATCGACAAATCAATAGACTCCCAAAAACCTTTGCAGAGCGGCTGGGCAAGAAAGTAATAGTTTTCTTTTTATATAACTGCCCATGAAAATTTCATTTCCTTTCATACTTTGATTCTTCAGAATCTAATTATTGGGTTCAGAAAACATTTTCCAGGAAAACAAGAATTTTGAAGATGATTTTTTTCAAAAAATGCTTTCTTTTAGTCAAGAAATTCTACCTCAAGCCAAATCGGCTCAGAATCTGTATTGTTTCTAGAAACCATATATTTTATGTAGCGAATGCAGTATTCATATTCTTGTCAATTTTGGAATGAAAGTGCGTCGCACCAATCAAAGAATGCTTTTTTCTATTGAAATGATTACTTAGAAAGAGAACCAATGGTATTCTACTCGTCATCTTGAATACGAAATTTGAGACACAAAGCTGAATATTCGAAGGCTGGGAATCGTATTTGTTTCTTAGGCCCTATACACTATTTTCGTAAACGTAAAAACACGTTAAGATTCGAGGAAATTCTGAAAATATCAAGAGCTTGCTATGGGTAATAATTTCCCTCCTAGAAAACGACGCAATAAAAACCTTGAATTTGATTGCAGAATAGTTTCTGTTTTCTACAAATGAAGGAGAATATAAAAATATTGCATTCCAACTATGAAATAAGAAAATATTCGCTGAAATAAATACTCTTTTATCTTCAAGTAAATATAATACAATCGCAATGTAAAAGTACGTTTGTTTATTTTTCGCAATTCGTGGCATCAAATTTTCAATAATAAGGAGAAGAAACACAACAAAATTCCACTCCTCTTATGTTCAATAAGAGTTTTGGTTAACTATGATCGCATAATGCTCATCTTCCATGAAGAAATCACAGTAAACATTACTCATAATTTTACACACATTGGGAAATGACTTAAAGAATTCAAAATTTATGGTAAATTTGTAGATGAAGTTAACCAATTGAGGCCATAGTTTCGTTTCCTGAACATAACTTTTGATCAAATCATATTTTTGCAGACATGTATGTATCGATGGAAAGCTTTGGGTCTTAAGTAACTACTTTTAGAAGCATAAATTTGATTTTCCCAGAAAAAAAATGGATTTTCAACTGTAGAAAATTTGTCTTTTTGACCACCAAATTTTTTCACCCGGTTGTGGCCACCCCTAGAGAATGTCCTAAAAATGGAACAATAATCAATGAAACGCCACCCTACGTTTAGACAAAGGAATTTTATTTATTTTTGAAATTCTTACGAGGGGACCTTCAGGTCACCTAATTTTTGTTTTGGCCGAACTCTCTTCAGTGATAGACACCTACTAGAGGTTTACTGAAAAACAAGGAAGGAGAGCGGATGGTCGTTGAGCTAGCGTAACTGTATTTGCAAGCACCTGGTAGCTCACATGGTAGAACCTTAAGCTGATAGTCGCCAGAGTGCAGGCTCGATTCCCGCTGACTACACTTTGTTTTTGAATGCAAAACTGTTTATTTATTCATTCCCTAATCATTCTCAATAAACGTAAAATTTTTAATGAGTGTTTTATAATTTTTAGAAATTGATACTCTGTTCTAATTCTCCAATATCTTTTGTTTTTCAAAGGTGTGTATTTTATTTTAAATTATTAATTATTTATTTATTTCTAGTATATCTATTTCTAATTCGAATAATAACATAAGTGTTTGAGACAAAAATCGCAATGTTTAATACGAAATCAAAATGTTTTACAAAAAATACAACAAAAAAAACACATGAATAATAGTCAATTATGTGTGAAACATTTTTCAACTTACGATAACATTTAACCTGAATAATTATTATTTATATGTATCATCAGGATCGCGTAGTATCGCACGAACTAGAGTGAAACTCGTCGTAGAAGCAAGGCGATACTACGTATTCCTGATGATATATGATAATAATTATTCAGAATAAATGGTAATGCAATTTAATAATTGTTTAAAAGATAATTTACTATTACTCCTGTGTTTCGTTTTTGGTATTTTGTATGGAACATTTTGATTACGTGAAATTTTTGTTTGAAACGCTTATTTACTAATAAAATTAAAAATGTAAATACAAGTAATTAACTTATTAATAATTTAAAAGAATATACACACCTTTCCAAACGGAACATAATGAAGAGTTGAAACAGTTTTAATTTTAAAAATTATTGAACAATCATTGAAAATTATAATTTCATTAAAAATTATTAGGAGATAAATAAATGAACAGTTTTGCAGTAAAAAAAAGTGCAGTCAACGAGAATCGAGCGTGCAACTTTGCGACTATCAGCCAAACGCTTTACCGGGGAGCTACCAGGTGCTTGAAAATAAATTTACGCTTGCTCAACAACCATCTACTCGCGAGTCTTCGATGCATTTTTTTTTTAAAATGGTCCAAAATTGCGCCTTCCTGATGTTTTTTCAGAAAATCTCTAGGAGGTGTCTATCACTGAGGAAAGTATCGACCAAAACGAAAATTAGGTGACCTGAAGGTCCCCTCGTTAGTTGCAAACATAACAACAATCTGTTGCGAAGAACCCTTCAGGAGAAAGATCAGTTAATCTGAAAATGAGAAGTAATGAGAACGGAATTATTCGTCGTCATCACTGGTTTTACAATTTTTGCAGGTCTAATAGCCGGTTTGCATGTTAGCGCACTTCAAATGTACCGGTCAAGATGAAAAATTAAAAATAAATAGAAAATTCAAACATTAAAAAATTAGGAAATTAAAACAGAATAATTTCCTCGACATCGTCATGAACATTTTGTGAACACAAACAATTATATCCAACAGTGAATTAGCCAAATACGTCCTTTTAGCGATAAAAAAGTAGGTGGCTACAACCGGATATATTTCAGTGGCCACAACCAGGAAAAGCAGGGTTGTCTGAAAATGATCATCAAATTTTTTTTATGCAAACATTTTGGTTGGACCGAAACATAATCACCAATTATAAGGTTTTTCCTTTCCGGAAATAGATTGCACCCTCCTTTTAGAAGTCACTTGTAATACTTAATCGCACTATGAACACGATACGAAATTACATCACGTTGACAGAAACACACAAGACAATTTTATCGACCGTAGCTTCTTCGCGTATGGGTCTTTTGGCGGGTAATCTTCGAAAAAAAAGATCGTGGCGGCATCGCGCATCAACGAAAATTGTCATATCGACTCTATCTGCCCCCTGCCAAAAATTACGCGTAAGTCCAACGCGTAAGTAACGGTGTATATAACTGTCACTACTCGTGAATCCCCTCTCTTTCCACCATCGATGTGTTCATGCGGTGATCGCCATGTGGAAAGGGGTCCTCGGCGGCCGGGCTGTGTGAACAGTGCGCGCAAGTAGGCGTGATCAGGCGTAGCCAGACGAAGCCCATGGTGGAACGAGGAGAGAATTCTCGATAAAGCGCTCGAGGAAGGGGGAGAAAGGAGGAGCACGCTTACCTTGCGTGGGGCACCCGTGTCTTATAATGACTGAGATTGAGATTGAACATTACTCTAATACTTCAATCATGCTCGTACATAATTTTCTACTTATTTTGTTCGAAATTCATAAAAACAATTGCGTTTTCAAAAACAATCTGTTTGTTAATTTTGCGTAGCATTTAGTTCACAATTATATCCCAGTATAAGATGCAATTTTTGTCTTCATAATGTGCTCGGTGGATTCGTTGGTATCTTCATACAGTTGGCACCTGTCAACCACGTCTTGATGTAAAACACGCTCGCGATAGTTTATGTTGCTGATAACAATGAATCACAACCACGAATCCCTCTGTTTTTGAAAACAGGATGCCTCTTTCAAAACAAATATTAGAAACCTCTTCATGCACTTCGTATTGATCTGAGGATTGGCAATGCTCGCCGTGGAGAGCTTTTTGTCTCCATTGCGTTTTTAATTACCCTCTTGATACTGCTCTGATATTTGAGGCTTTTGCTGAGGGCATAATTATGAGTGTGTAATCGAGGTCTGTTTCCCACATGGTATTTCAGGGCGCAGCATCTCTCTTGCTGATAAAATAGTCTTGCCGCTGTGTAACTTGAGATATACGCAGATGCTTGACTTCTACAATTCCCCTACCTCTTTTATGGCGTAGTAGAACTACCCCTCCAAACACCAGAATACTGTGGTGCATTCAAAGCTTACTTATTCAAACCAAAATGGTTCTATTTATTCTGTCAAAGGCGGAGTTTGACCATTTCATGAGCCCAGAAGAGAACGTTTGAACAGGAATGGTATAGGTGTTGATCGCCTAGATTTTGTTTAGAGAGTTTAGAGAACACCCAAGAACCAGTCTAAGTCTTGCAGTAAAAGCAGTCATTAGGCCCTTCTTAACTAGCGTATGCTGGATATCCCTCAAACTCAAGTATAGACAGATATAAATGTGACTCACCCCACACCATTGTCTATATACGGCCCTCATTCTCGTTCTCCAATTCTTCGGTTTGCTAATTTCTTCGATTGAAATACGCTGTTCTGCATTCATTCAGTCCAAATTCTATGTGGATATTAATTGAAAATTGCTTTGTGACATTGATCAGTTGCTGCAGTCTCTGGTTTGAACTAGCGTGAGGCTTCAAGTTATCCATGTACAGAAGTTGAGTAGGTACAGGACCATCTTCATCATCATGTATTTTGAATCAGATCCAGTTGTCTCCAGTTGCCTACAAATAAGGTTCTCGATCTGAGTTTCCCAATTTCCATGGCACGACCAAGGACGTCATGATGTGTGAGCAGATCTTTGGAATTTTAAAAACTAAAACCAAATCGTCACGTGATACTCGAAGAAACGCTCGTTCGTAGTCAATGTAAGCCACGTGCAAGTTTTTTTGAACTTTTCTAGCTTGCGTTATGGCCACAGCGTCAATGGCTTTTGGTCGAAATCAAGAAGAATTCTTAGCGTCTCGTTTTCTAGGCAAGATATGCATGGTACCTTCAAGCATAACGTTCAGCATTAGATCAGGAGGTTCGATGATCCTCTGGAAACAACCCATCAGTCCACTGTGCTCACTTGTAAGATACTCATACCAGAAGTTGTGCACTGTGTCTGGACCGGGAGCTTTCCATTTGCTAGATACTTCAGAAATGGCTAAAACATCTGAGTCTGTGATGATAGTAGGCTCAATTACGGGGTTCCCGCTTGCTCTTTCCTTTTATAGTTAAAATCACGCAGCGTCTCAATTACTTCTGTTAGTTTTTCTTTAATCGCCTGGCCAGTAATCGGCCATGTCATCCACTTCAGAAACTTCGGTGTTCAGCTGCATATTTTGATCTTTAATTCATTTACGGTAGATCTTTCTTTCCTCTGTCCAGAAGGTTCTATTCTACTGCTTCCTTGCACTGCTTTTATTGTATCGACGCAGTCAAGAAGGAGAATATCAGGTCTCTACCGTAGGAAGTGAATAATCTCATCTAACAATTTTTAGGACAATGTTTCGATGTTCGAATGGTAGATGAAAAGAATAACATGGTGAATCAGTTTTATTGTTCAAATTTCTTCCTTGTATAAGGTCGATTGTCCAAATTTTCTTCCTGCTCTGCTCACATCCACATCTAACCTGATCTTCCATGGTAAATCGCGTTGACCACTTGGTGCAAAGACTGCGTACGCCTTGTTCTTCGAGCTACAGTTTTAACGATTCCCACATCTGCCTCATATACGAGAGTTTGAACCTTTGGCACTGAATGCCTTTCCGTTGGTTTTACATTCCTGAACTCCAATAAAGCTCGACCGAAATTCCTTTTGAGGTGCTTTCATTTTTGTGCGATTTTGCTGTTTACATCAACGAGAAGGTTGAAGTCCATTTGTGATAGTAACTTTTATAATCTCCAGAAGTATCTCCATTTCAATCGCATCCTTGGACGCCTCTGGTTACATTGAGTCGTCTGCTCCTGGAATATGTGGTAGTATCAGAGCATCAAGAAATTGCGCAGCAAGATTAATAACGTAATAGCGTTGTATTGCTTCATCAGTCTCAGCTTGATCTTGCACAGCTTTATCTTACTGATGTTGATCGTCGAGGTTTTTCCTACATCTTATTGCTCGGTCTTCTGAGATGAGAAGATTTTTGCTGATGTCTTTGAACTCAGTGATGAAATCGTCTACTGAAAGTCTCTGCATATGAGGATATTCATCGGTGTTTTTTTAGTTGATGCTCTTTTGCGTTATTCCTGTTGAGGTGCTTGGCTGAAAATCGCTTCAGCTAGCCAAAGTATTCTCAAAATGCACAGCCGATGTTCCAGTGTTTCCATCGTTCCGCAGATATTCTTGCTGCCCAGATTGTTGATTGGTGAGGTCTACCTAACCATTACGCAGCTCACCATAACCACCGTCCCACATGCTGTGTCCCCCAACGGTGGTTCCAGGGGCACCCCAACGATTTTCGAGAAGCGAAAAGCGTTTCAATACATTAAAAAGACTCTGCATCTTGATTAGGTTTTATGGTGTTCGTCTTAGTCCCTTTCCTTATCGTCTTTTGTCTGTCTGACATTGAACCCTATCAGTAGCAGTGCCACCGCCTTTGTGCCATTGAAGTCATGACAGAAAAGCTCAAATCTACTGCGGCGAGAACCCGAGAAGACCATCAGTGTTTCATTTATTATTATTATTGATAATATTATTCTTGTACTTTCGAAGAACATTCGATCAAAAGATGGAATGAGATAAATGCGGATCTTCTAGATAACCATATGCTAGAATGGATGTAATTAATAGACTTATATTTATTAAGGCATGCTATGCTCCAGTTATTGTTGACAATAGTGATCCAAAACACACCTTACAGAATTTGTTAGAATATATTCTAGTTACTTGCAATCCTGGTGGAATAATCATTCACATCAAAATATAAATAGTCAGGTTGACATTAAACGCGAAGGTACAGAATTGTAGGTCTTCTAAAGGCCCAAAAATTAACGGTAAGAGAGGAAAATCAATCAACGCACGATTGCAAGCTAAGTTTACTTCATTTCAAATATTCTGTCCAAACGTTAAATATTCCACATGCGTACTTTATAGAATAAGTTCATCTCCACCGTCAAACTTGAGTAACTTCATAGGTACTCGGAATCAAAAATTTCAGCTCTAATTGGATACTGACCGCTAGGCTCACATGTGCCAGCCAAATAGAGAAAAACCAGTAACACGCAAAAATTATAATCAGAGCGTGAGCAATATCCTGCCCCCTGACTGTTCGTTTCTGCAACGAGTAATGGTTAAAAGGGTGAATTAGATTTCCCGAAAAATTCTCGAGACACTCAAACTCCTGCTTGTGAATCGATTACTTGAACTATCAATTTCTAAAAAATCCCATACTTATCAGTTGCACATGGGAAAAACAATGTTCTATTGCAAAAAAATTCACAGAAGCAAATTATTATTTAGATTTCTTTGGCAATCATTTACAGTTCAAGTCATGAACATAATTCTGCATGAAATAAAGTATTTTTCACTCAAATGAAGGAGAACGGAGCAGAATTAACTGCAAAAGCAACTGCAAAAATTGAACCAAAAAAGGCCTCACACGTTAAAAAATAGTATTACTAAAGTAACGAAAAATCAATCAAACGAAAAACAAGAAGAATTCGCCAGGATTCCAAGCTCAACAAAGAAAGAAAACCTAACCTCATCTCAACAAGGCTCAAGTTTACCTAATGCGATTCCTTTTTGAGTCCACTAGCCTCCGACCTGCTAAAAATAAGTGTAACTACGGTCTCAGCACGTAGCTGAACGGTTTTCTCCGGGCGAATTCTTCAATGGCTCGTTCTGATTGGTTGAACCTTGATGGCCTTCTTGGTAATAAGGAAGCTCTTGTTCTCTTTGGATCAAGTGTGTACGCATAGGATCAGCCAACTAAAATGTAGAACGATCAAACCTGATTCGTATCCCGTTCTGGTAGCTTTGATGCAGGCTGAATCATTGTATTCAGGACCTCAGCGTCAGAAACCTATATGGGCTCGAGACAGCTTTATTTCTCACAGAAAACATTTGTGAAATCAAGGTTTTGCTCCCAAACGGATGAACTGTTCCCATAGTCTAGGAGAGGGGGTCCGGCCCCTCCCCCTTTCTCCCTAGCTTTGTTCGTATCTTTTGATTTATTACGAGAATTATGGCGAATAAAGATCGCAAATGGACAGGGAGGGATGACTTCAAAATTCGAACCTCACTTCGTAATCGAAGCGGAAAAGTTCTCTAGACGTTCCCAAATTTCCGAAAAATCATTGCCCCTAGTTGATCAGGGACTCACACTGCATGATCCCACAAATTTTAATGATCCACCTAAAATTTTTCCCTCAATGTTTCAGGCTCTGTGGCAAAAGGGAACCAATTTTGTTGATTACGTAAACAAAATGTCAAAGTGACTGGCTGAAATTTTATTACATGACAAGTTCATGCACAAGAAATGCTTCATTAAAATAGTATTTTTGTAGCACATAAAAGACGTCGATGGCTATTCCTTGTGGCGAAGGTTCCAATCAGTGTAAGTAAGGAATCAATTGTTATCTCATTGTTTGATAATCAACTTGGATGCTAAATGCAGGAGAATAGGTAACATCGATAAGACGAGTTAATGTATCGGAAAGGTGTAGGGCATTCTCAATAAAATGGGAAATTCTTTCAAGGAATAAAGAAGCATTCACATCCCAAATAACATTGAGCTGGCGGCGAGACTTGATCCTACTAGAAACGGTAGAGAGACCAAGGGAAGTCATTCGACAGAGATTCGAAGGACACAGCCAGCAAGAAAACTAGCACGGAGCTCTAGCGATAAGAGGCCAAAGTTTGATCTATTGAGCCCGTTACCAATAAAAAATTAATTCATTCACTCGAATCAGGGCTTTGTTAGATTAGAACAAACCTCAAACTGTAGGTTCCTTCAGAAAAAGTGAGAGTGCTCCCAAGGCTCTATTTGAAGGGTGATGTGCATCGGGGTCACTGATCAGTTTCACAAATGTATCGAGACGCAGCGATTATGAAGTGTATTCTTCATTGGTTCAGATTGAATTCAATGTTGATATACAGATTGAAAAATATCGATCAGTGAGCCTTGGATTCATTTGGTTCTGGCACTTGAATTGAAAAGGATCGCAAAATGTTTGGAATGAGTTACGGCTCCATCCGAATTCGACATCAGATTGAGACACAATGCAAGTTTGTTCCGGGAATGGGGAACTCATTCATATTTTCTCCAGACCTACTACTTTGGATTGGTCTCAGAATTTGAATGGATTCCTATTTTTTCAGAGATTTTATAGATTTCAAAGGATGAAATAGTTACCCTTCCCTGGAACGAAAATTAACTTTTTTTTAAAATAAAAGAAGAATTTTTCAGATCACAAATTGGCGACCGTTACAGGACCTTCACATACATCAACCTTGTTAGACACTTTTCGTTGAGAAAGTTGAAGGAACCTTAATACAGTAAGCAGCTTTCTTAGCTACGACACCCGTTACCTCAAAAACGCAACGTGATCTTGAAATCATCCGGGAACGTTATCTTTAAGACCTGAGGAGAGACATCAAAGGTTCTTCCGCAAGACCCACTGGACAACAGGAGCTGGACGAAAATCATCCTACTGAGAGGGATTGGAAAATATCAAGGAAATGGAAATTATAACGCTGTTGTGATTCCGGCGTAGTGAATTAATTTTACTATTTCATCTTTTTTCTAGAACAAACATAGAAGAAAAATATAAAAGTGAATAGAAAGGACACCCGAGAGACACTTATAAAAAGAGTTGCATTAAATAAAAACCTTGGTAAAGGATAGTATAGTCAACTCTGCGTTTCGAGGAGTGACTTACAAAGTTTAACAACAGAGAGTATTTAAAAACAATACAATGTGTCCGTAAATATATAAATGTACCAAGATTATCGGGAAATCCCAAATAATGAAAGTTGATCGAGTGGTAGTTACATGGGATCAGCCGACGGAAGTTCCGAATATAGCCTGAACTAATACGCGTAGAGTAGCAGCATCAAAGGACTCACAGGAACGATCGTTGAATTTGATGATACTTAAATAATGTGAGCCTTTAAGAACGATGTAAGGAATTACTGGATGACATCTACGCCACATCTAATGGATTCCAGGAGCTGAAGGATGCTCTAGTTGATGGAGCCCTACTAGGAATCCATTCAAGAGACCAAGGGATGAAAGAAGAGAAGAAATGATGAAAATGAAGAAAGCGCAGTGGATGTGAGGGAAAATGGAGGAACGTATACAAATATAAGTCCAGGGGAAAGTAATTTCGAAAATATATGAGAAGTTGGAGAAGGAGAGGAAGTGGAATGAGAAAGGCTATAGCGGGGTGATAAGGAGAAGTGACTCTAAGGAGAACATTGTAACGTAAGAAGTGAAGTATATTCCTTATAGAAGCTCTACGTAGGATAGAATAGGATGAAAGTTGGAATATAGGAAAGTAAAAGTCAGAAGAAGTGGGAAAGGTTTGAATAGCTCCATAGGCTAAAAAACGCGTCCTTGTAGGGGATCGCCATCCATTTTGACTCAATTTTAGTCCTCGGGATTGCGTGGTGGGTTTTGTGACCGATTTGCCGGACCTGCTTGCACATGAGGTCCACCATACATTGCTTCAATCAGTCTCATAGCGATCGATTCGCTCGGATCCATGTGTTGGGAATGGTCTTGTTCCCTGGGTTGCAAATGGGCTTGTCCACTGGCTCGCGATTGGGATTGTCCAGTGGGTGGCTCCGGTTCCATCCAGTTGTTCGTAGGATGAGTTTCGTCTATTGGCTGCATGTGTGTTCTTATGGGGCTCCGAGTTCTGGAATTTATATCTCTGACTGTACAACTTGCTTCAAAGGAATAGGATTTTCAAGTCTTCCATATGCTAAACGTGAAAGTTCTTGGTTTGCATTATTTTGTTGTTGATTCTTATTCTTATCATTTCCGGGACTGCTTGGTTTTGATTCTGTGAAGAAAAAATAGAGATTCTCAACACCTACGCAGACATATCGAAAATAGGTGTATCTTTCGTTTTAATACATTCAAATAATAATTTAATGCTTTCAACCTAATATATATGTGACCTGCAAAATGTTGAAAATATGTTTGAATAGAAAAAATTTCAGGGTGTCTACCAACCAGGGAAACGGAAAACCTTTGCCAAATCTTCGGAAAAGCTTAAAATCCTTCAAAAATCTCCCTAATTTTATCGCAAAACTGTTTGAAAATATTTTGGATCCGTCAGAATTCCTGGAAATTTCCGGAAAAAAGTTGAAACCGGTGTATATTTCCGGTGGAGATTGTAAAGCTTGCTACACTCCTGGAGATACCAATTTGAGTTCATATCCAAAACTTCCGCTGATTTTTCCAATATGTGCACGTACACAAGGATGTCCCTTGTTATAAGACCTCATAAAATACTCTGTTTGAAAACCTAACTCCAAGAATTTTTGATACACTTCCTGAGTCTTTTAAATAGTCCCACAAGTGTTTCGGATCATCTTTGAACTTTCTCCAGATTTTTCGTAAAATGCTGCGATCAGCTCTGATTTGAGATTTTACTTCTGACTGCAAAACATTTAAACAAATGGATCAAGGTACTATCATTATTATTATCTGAAAGTTTGCTTTTCATTTTATCTTCACATTCTTCGATTAAACTCTTCGGGGGCCACTTTGGGTATATACCTGGGCCACCACAAAGCTTCACCTATGCGTTTCTAATTTATTAGGCTGGGCACTCGTCTGGATGATTGCATATCTTATGACAGATGAGTTTACTTATAATGCCGGATGCTATTTACCTTCCGCAACCATCGGATCAGCATGCTTCACCATAATAAAATTATGATTTGTAAATATTAAGTCGACACAAACCATTGTGATTGGGAATTCTATTTACCTGAGTAATTATCACAAGATAATTATTCAGATCCTTACAGTCTCGGATCAAGATACCTGCTAGTGACGGTGGAAGTTGAATGTTTTGCATTGCTGCAAAAGTTTCGACTAACTGAGTGCAGTCTCCTCGGATTCCAATAAGATCCTTATCGGCCTGGACCCAGTGACTCCCCGCAAAAGTTTACCCAATCTGTGGTATTTCAAAACTGATTCTGATTTGTAATCATTCAATATAACTTCAAGAGTTTTAACGATTTTCGGATCTACTGCTGATCTGGTTTTTATTCCCGTATTTTTTTTTCAGTTTCAAATTGAGTTGAAATTTGGTTTTCTTCATGCGTTTTTTTTCACTTAGGACGAACATACTCATATTTCCACATCTTTGTTGCCTTTCGCTTACTTCGATGATAGATGTAAGGAGGATATTGTTAGCTTCGCCCTCAGCCTGGGACTACCATAACTCCCCTTCTCATACAGCCTCCGTTCAGACAGCTTATTTGTTAGGGTCTCAACCTGGCCCACCCTAGCATTCAACTTTGAGACAACCTCCTTGTTTTACGTAGCTGCTGAATTTACTTTACTGGGATCATCTCTGAAACAGGAGATAGCTGTTGTGATACTCTGGTTTATTACAACATTCATTTCTTCTTTTATTGCCTTATGAGGTAGCATTCACTTTTGTGAAGCCATTCATTCTCATAGAAAATAGCATAAGGAATCCAGTGACATTGTATACAATTTCTCTAAATCTGTCGTAACTCATAAAATTTGAAAAATCGTGTGATATAAGGAAGTCTGATCTTAAAATATGGGCCCATTCAATATGACTTTTCCTGGAATAGTCATTGCACTATATGGCACATTCAAAGCTATTCAATCAAATGACCGATAGACATAGTAGCAAACCGATTTAGTTGTCAATCCATGAATCCCTGAAGGACAGATACGCAACTCACACAAGAGCCATTTCAATGGATTCATTTCTCCTGGGTAATTTTATTTGAGAGGCTTTTCTTTTCCGACTCATTATTTAGAAATCCTGTCAAGTCCATAATCTTTTGATGCATATATACACTCGAAATTCCCTGTAACGAGTAGCTCGAGCATCTGACCGTTCTCTGCAATGAGCACGAGAGGGGATCCCACCACTGCTGTCCAACGGAAGAACCCAGTGAGTGACATTTGCCATAAAGGTTATTTTCTCATGCAGATGTGCCTGAAAATAGTGCCTTAGAAACTGACATAACCCATAATTATACACTTCATTCCCTACGATAAAGTTTCTGTATAATGACCTCTTCGAAAATTACGTCTTTTTGTAAACCAAAAAGTGCTGAAACTGAACTTGAGCGATCAGTTTAAGAGGCCAAAGAATCATCAACAGCAAAAAGATCGCGGCATGACAAGGAAGATGATCATGAATCTGATCTGAAAGTAAGAATTTCAAATTCGCACATGATATAATGTCGGGTAAAATTTGAGTCTCCAATTATTATTGGGTTAATCGAAAAGAATAATGTCATGAACGATAGGAGTCACGAAAATTGCAAGATCATGTTAATTATGTCCAACGGGTTCGAAGAAGAAAACAGGACAATACTGAGATGTACGAGCTGATGGAATACAGGCAAAGAGCTTGCTTGCTTCCATCCAAATAGCTCAATTCATCATTGCATTGGTTTATATCAAACCTGTGTTGAGCTTGACGAGAAACCTGAGCCGAAATTTCGAAAAAGAAGATTGTGGTTTCAGTGAATGTGTCCGTTATGCAAATAATGTCATGAAGAAATAAAGGAGATGCGTACCAGAGCCGACAACAAAAAATATGCAGAAATGTTCAAATCAGCGATCCGAATTGCTGAAAAGATTGGTACTGAGATCACTGTTCCTCGATGAGCAGGACGTCAAAATAATCGGAGGAACTATAATGGAAGCGCTAAAGAATATCATCGGCGTTTCATATTTAGTCCATTTTGGGATGAATATGTAGAAGAGCAGAAGAGCTGGAAGCGAGATTTCTCGAACATGGAGCACTGCTGTCAAGGATACAGAATATCATTCCAGCAAAATGGCAAAACTCGATGAAGAAGAATTCAACAAAACCGTCCACGTTTTCCAATAACAATGGCGCAATGACGTCACCCGGACTACGGAAGACTTACAATTTGACATGAAGATGTGGAAGACGTAATTATAAGTTTTTCACAATTTTAAAATAGAAGGCCGATGTAAAGTAAATAATTTGTTTCTGATTCCAGGTTCTGTTCAAAAATGCCTGCAAAGCAGCGGCCAAGAACGTTCATCGAAGCCCTGCGCGTCTGCGATGAAAAATTTTACAAGCAGATCCACAGGATTTCAAATCCACAGATTTGCTTTCTTTGTCTCTCCATATAGTTCCCTCTTTGTTTAACTCATGTGATAGCAAATCACAATTGTAACCCTGAATCTCTTGCGCATCAAATGAATAATTTCGAGAGAGTTATTTTATATATTATCTGTCAAGGAGCAGTAAATTAAATCTTAATTCGTATCAAAAGTTTGTTATATTAAAGAACAATCAATTAAGAAACTTATTTCATCTGATAGATTTCTGGAGACTTTTGCGCAATATTGAATTATATGGTGCAATAAATTCCAGAAGATTCTGTATCATAATCGAGACGTCTTGGATATAATGTTTAGCAATGTTTAATGTAATGTGTCATTATATTCATGAAAACCTTTAACGTGTTTACGAAAAATTTGTTAGGTACGCTCTGAATTATGACACATTTACTTTCTTGGACTTTTATTATGTTTCTCTCTATGTTAGGCTTATGAGATATCAGATTATAATTGTAATTCCGAATCTTTCGCGTATAAAATTAATAAAGTTGGGAGAGTTATTCAATGTATTATCTGTCAGGAAGCAATAAATTATCCTTGTTTTTCGAAATTATTACCCAGCGGAAAATGCGAGGACCAATCAAAATATGTCCATGAAATGATATACAACCTTGAAGCCGTTAACGAGCGCTTTATATGACGTCATGAAAATATTCTGGGAGCTTAGCATGGACTCGAACCACTACAGATTTCCATGTCGGTAATAGGAATCTTGGAGTAGAAACCCCCTTGCTAAGTTCATTTAATCGACGCGCAATTCGAGTTGATCTATTTCTTCTTATCACGTATCTACTTTTAGTGAATAAAATCTTTCTAAAACCTAATAAAAATCTACAATCGTAGTCAAACTTTACAAATTACCAAAATGTTTTAAAATTGCTGGAACCTCTTTCAATCTTCGATATCTTTCCAATATTATGGAATTTCTCAAACTTTTTTGTGTTCTTGGAAAGCTTCCGGAATCTTTTGAGATTTTTGTGGAAGTATCGAAATCTTGGAAATAATAATATACTTAACCGAAAAATCAAACAACAAAACTGCTATTGTGAGAACAATCAAACCAGAATTGAGCTGGAAATCATGTTACTCAAAATTATTTTTATGAAACTAATTTATAAAAACATTACAATTCAACGAGTTGCTTCGGAAAATATTTCTACTTATGAAAAAAAATTCTCTATACACATAAAGGTTGTCGATTCCAAATATTTTCGTACGAAAACATCACTCGGCACTTCAAAAGTTGAACTTTTTCCTTCGAGTCTTGACTTATTTGTTTTACAATTCGAAACAGAACAACTAGGCATTTTTCAGGTCTTTCTAATAGTGTGCGAAAACTGCTGAAACTTCGTCTTTAGACATCTATGGTTCACTTGGGTTAGACTGTGGGTTAGACGACCGTGGTTTGTTTGGATTTTTGAATCCTAAAGCACTCGATATATGCGCCTATACAGTCAGTGGCCCGTTTTTTTATAGTTTCAATCCGCAGACCGTACGCCCTTAAAGTCTACGGTTCGAAAGTTTGAAAGTAACGCATGCGCAGAAGTCATCGACGGCGAGCGACTGAGCTTGGAATATTGCCAGACTGTACGTTAGGAAAAATCCCCCACCACGAGAGCCCCCGGACCTGTGTATACGACCGTGCCCTTGCTTGTTGATATATCCTCAGAGTATTCTTGTATTTTTTTTATGTATTAGTGGATATAATTTAAAAATTAACATTTACTAAAGACTTTTGATATAAAAAATCTGCCCGCTGCGCGGACACATTCTCGAAGCGCGCGGCTCTCTTCGCTCGCAAGTTTGAGCGTGCCTAGGGCGCGCGTCATTCGGATCTCGCGCTTCGTGCTTGATGATGTATTTACCTCGCGCTACGCGCTCGGCATCATACGGGCCTCATTCGATTTGCAGTGTAATGCATACACAGAATTACGAATATTGCAAAACTGCTCGAAACCTCCACTTCTATGAAGATTTTTTTTTCATTTTCGATAAAATTTTTTTTATATAAAGTTTACCAAAGGCTCTACTAGCCTAAAGGAACAAATTCTCATTACAATACTCATTAGTATGGATTGTTTCACTTTTTACCCACTACAAGAAACCGTACTTACGATTTTTGATTCTTGGGAAGAAAATCCAAAAAAATGTTCAAAATGCTCCCTCCCTTCGATTTTTTATCCAAAATAGCTGGGTAACGAACTCGGATTGTATTTTTAGTCACTCAAAATGGGTGTCAAAGCACGATCGAATATGATCATTCTTTCGAGAGTTATCGAGTACACAGATTACAGACCACAGACTACCGACAGACACCTCCGTAAAAAGCATTTTTTCTGACTCAGGGGGTATTAAAACGTGGAGATTCCATTAAATCCGCGAAACTCAATTTTCACATAAAACCAATACCTTCTCATTCAGAATGAGAATGTAAAAGAACGAAATGAATTGACCATTCTCTTTTGACGAAACGACAGATGGGAAAGAGGGTAAAAAACATTTGAATTGACATTATTCCCTTCCAAGATGTGTGATTACATTTAATTTTATAAATGTATTTGATGCCTACCTCCCGTCCAGCAACACTCACTTCGCTCGTGCTGCAAATGTCGGGGCAGGCATCGATAGGTGCTATAATAATTATTAATATAATTCTAATTTTCTCCCCTTGTTGTGTAATATACTATTTTTGTGGAAAATTTGAATGTTTTTTTTCAAAATTTATTAGCTGTACGATGTTTGATCTGTTTGTATGGAGGATGTTCAGAATGAACGTCATGAATTATGTTGATGTGTTACGTTCAGTTGACCGAGGAAATTAAAAAACTTGATCGAGAGAAACCGGAAAATTACCTGGAATTCCAAATCGTCTCCTTAATCTCGACCCTGCTTCAATTGGATTCATGAAAAAAAGTCTCAGTGACTGATAAAATGCAATAATTCAAAACACTGCAGAATTCAATCGGATAAAATTAAAACTGACAAACGGTTTCGTAGGTATCAAAAAATCACAATTGTGGTATGCAGAGTACAAATAATTGAATAAGTAGTTTTTGGAATAATAATCAGATTCTGTCAATGCTGTCCTCTACGAAAAATTGGACTCGTGTAATTTGTTACTTGAGATATCAATTTAATGACAACTATTCTAGAATTTTCATGCAAGCCTTTCTGTTCATTCTCCTCTTGAAAAATATGCTTGAAAAATCGTTTACGCGATACGCCATCGTAGCGAAGTGTGTCGCTCTGACAGTGAGACAGCATTTGATTAGTCTAGGCGCACAGTGGTTCAAGATCCGAAAAAGCTGGCCGAAACCTCAAAATTCGAAGTTACCGGATGTGGTTAATGTTCATTTATACTTGTGTAGGGGACATTGGAGCATTTTTATGTAAAAGTACAATTTACTATATCCGAAACTGCACTTGTGACGAACAGTTGAACTTAACTCTTCGCCGAATTCACGCGTTTCAGGGTTTTTCTCGAGTTTCGAGCGTTCAGCGAAAAACGTTGTTGTTCTGTAAGTTCATGCCAGAAATGGACGAGGTGACATGGAGGATATTCCTGAGGGTACGTATAATCGTTGCTTGATTCCGATTTTCCATTTCGAACAAGCAAATTTATGGTGTTGAGTGTGGAATGTGCCCCTCCAAAATTTTTTTTTCATAAAATTCAGGAATATACGTAGTGAATTCTTTTGTTGGATGCGATTGCGCGCAACGGTGTTTTCCGTTTTGATCGCAAAAATTAATCAACTTTTTGATTCTTCTGAAAAAAGTTGCAGCAGGGTACCGCCGTAGAAATGAATGCGTATTTTCCATAAAAAAGACGTTTTTGTCAATTTTATTCAGAATTCTCAATGTTAGGTGGATCGAGTTCGAAATTCACCATTTCCCTTCACAATTAGTCACCGGATTCGAATAAAATATTACTTTCCAAATACTACCCCCATGAGTCTCTTGTATAGGGTCTCGAAAAATACCCATAAGTAAGAAATTGGGTTTTTTGAGTTTCTGGCGCTAAATATGATTTTTTTGCGGTTTTTTCAACGCAGATTGTTTCGAATACATGAAATACTACTTTCTTCCGATAATTCGATGTTTAATAAAATTGTTCAAACAATTTATTATTGTTTTTAGCAACTTTCTTTCAGAGAAGGATTAGGAAGTTAATTTTTGTTCTGAATTTCTTAACTTATTTTCAGCGTTTCAGTTATAGCAAGGTAATTGTCAAACCAAGTTTACAAAAATAATTGTTCGAACAATATGTTAATAATTAAAATAACTTATTAAATCAATTATTAAATGAATCAAATTAACTTAACAAAAATTATAGTTAAAACAAATTATTATTGTCAATGGCTATCTTATCTTAGATAAGTGCTTAAAGTTGCGGTTTTTTTCTGAACTCTAAAGCTTTTTGTCCACTTTTCACTTAGTGAGGTAATAATTGATGCGCCTTAACGAATATGCTTATGTCAACAATATATTATTGTTCATGAACATTTTCTCTTAGATAATGCTAGAAAGTTTTCGTTTTTTCTGAAATGTTTAACTTCGCTTTACAATTTTAGCTGTGAAGAAGTAATAAATAAAGATCAGATTGAATAATGTTTAGAACAATCTCTCTTTTTTTCGAATATATATTTCTCAATTGAAGCAGACTTTATTTTCGCGGAAAACAATAGGAAATTTCGATAAAATGTCCGCTATTTTGGGTCCGCCATTTCAAATTTCGAATTTTTAATATCATTTTTGAAATCAGCGACCCAAACACCTCTTTGTACTCATTTTCGTGAGAAACAATAGAAACTTTTGGAAAAATGTCCTCCATTTTGGATTCGACATTTTCAACTTTGAATTTTTCGTATGATTCTTGAAATCAGCGACCCGAAAAACACCTTTGTACTCATTTTCGTGGAAAACAATAGAAAATTCTGTAGAAATGTCCGCCATTTTGGGTCCGCCATTTGGAATTTTGAATTCCTAGTATAATTTTTGAAGTCAGCGACCCAAAAAACATGATATAGACACTCAAGAAGTCAAATAATAAATCTTTCAATTTTGACCAGGAATTTCGGATATTGAACCACTCTGGGGCACCCTGTAAAAAACGCTGGCGAAATTGATACCTGGAAATAAACGACGCAGTTTTGTAGTGTTGGAGAATAGAAACAAAGTCTACATGTTTCCGCCAGGCGCCGACGATGCGTTTTATTTTCAAACAATGGTTGAAGGTGGAGAAAACAAGTTTTTTGGTTCTTGCAGGGAACCTACTTACCTGTCAAGAGAAAAGTCTAATTCAAAAATATAGGTCTCAAAAAGATCTACAAAATGGCTGGTCATAAGTTCAAATCGGTTCACTTGTTTACCTGAAAAATAATTGAAACCGCCTGAAATCGCCTTTATTGAATATGCAATTGTTTTTGGAATAATTCATGAAAATCTTTCAAACTCTCAGAAAATATGTCTCTTGTCACCTCTAACAATTGTAGTAAATTTCAGCTTGGAACGTTTCATTGACTTTTTCAAAAAGGCATTTGTTATCAAAAAACTGCCTCTTGTCCAACCGAATTTCTACAACTTGGGATGACAAGATATCATTTTAGTCTGGGCAAATTTACTCCAGAAGAGTAATACTATCATTTGCGCTTAGCGGCAAAGCGACTTTCTATAATTAAACTGTCCAAAGAGGGCAACAAAATAATGGTACGTTTTTTCACTATAAACAAATCGAATATCTCAGTTAATATTTGTTTAAGGAAATTGGTTCAAAAGCCATTTGACTAACATCGTCAATAGACGATTTTCATTTAAGTGGAGAGAGGGGGGAGATAATTTTTTTTTCCTTCAAAAAATTACTGCTCAGGCAATTTCCAACATAGAAGTCTCAAATTTGGCCTCAGTACGTACCATAAGTTGCACTTATCGAGATGAAATTTACGAAGCAGTTTAATTTAATTGTATGGTAAATAATCGTGACTGATTAGAGGCCTCGGAACGGTGCAGTCTTCGGCGACAGAGTGGGGGAACCTACTGACATCGCCCAGCTCTCGCGCTAGAAATTGAATTCACACGTTCAAACTCAAAAATATTACGATATCTCAGCAAATAATGAACGGAGGAAGGTGTTTTTTCTTTCGATTTGGGCTAGATCTTTGCGCTGGTTACGAATTTGTTGATGACGTCTCCAAAAAATGTTATCCATACCTAAAACTTGCAACTAATTTATTTATATTTTCTTATTTTGTTGTTAATTGATTGTTTATTGCATTTAATGACAGATACACCTTCTTCTTCTCAATATTCACATCTGAAAAATAAAAATTGGGAAAAAAAATGAGTGTATTAAACTGAAGTCTTAGTCAATTTACTTGGACCGGCCCACAGTGGAGAAAAAAGCACACATAGAGAATCATACTCTAACGTGCAGATGCACGTTTTTCAAATTTGTTATTAAATAATGTGTTATTTAACCTTGAATTTGCCATTGGTTATATTTGCGATATTTACGATATATACGTAGCCTCATTCATCGATATTTCTTCACGTGGGTTTAGAATCAGAAAAATTACTTTTTCAAAATGAAAATGTAACTTGCAGATAAATATACTATATTTCGTAAATCGTTATAAACAAATTAATGGATATAACTGTTGACTGTTGCATTTGCGAATTTCGAATGTATTACTTACATAGATTTTTTTATGTGAAGAATCAATTTCTAAATGCCAACGAGCACCAAACAACACTTATAGTTAATAGTTCAAACAATCTTTATACACAAAATCACTTATTTGGCATTTATATGCATAGAAAATTTGTCTTTTATGCGCAATCATTTCTTTTCATCTAAAGAATAGAATTCATGCACACGTGACTTTTATCGAATAACATTTATTATTTTTATAAACGGATCATACAATCAAATAAACCTATTTTAGTTTAACTTCAATTTGATGTATTTCAGATTGAACAAAATAAATCACGTACAGTTATTATTTAGGACTTCTTAAACATTTGACCATTTGATTTTTCAGACGTGGATATTGAAAAGAAGAAGGATCTGACAACCCTTCGCATATGCAAGTTTTAGGTAATTGATAACATTTTTGGGGACGTCATCAAAAAATTCCTAACAAGCGCAAAAATCTAGCACGAATAAAAAAAAGGAAAACCTTCCTACGCCCATTAGTTGCTGAGATATCGTAATATTTTTGCGGGCTTGGCGCGCGGCTCGCTTCGCTCGCAAGTTTGAGCGCGCCGGTGGCGCGCGCCTTTCGGATCTCGCGCTTCGCACTCGATAGTAAACTCACCTTGTGCTCCGCGCTCGGTTATGATTTTACCTCGCGCTACGCGCTCAGCCTTTGTACCTCCCTACAGTTTTATATAGAGCTTGT
>WSXT02125274.1:0-10843 GCA_011762715.2 Neuroterus valhalla
GCTACGGGGGCCGCGCCCCCCTGCGCGCTTCTCCACCAACCCACTTGGCTCATATCAAAATATATTTTAAAAACATATAAATATAGAAATATAATAATAATAATATAAAATTACACACAAAAATATAATAATATAAGAAATATACAAACTCATAATATTATTCCGTTGAAACTTAATTGCGAGGAGGTCTATTGACAGTTTGTGAATCGTCGTGTGGTTCGTTTGGTTTAAAGTAGCAGCTCTACTCGAGCGTTCGTTCGCGATACTGCATGCTGATTAGCAGTAGGTTCGCCTCTGTTTCTACCGCTCCTTGCATGAGGAAGCGCTGAGCATCCCTTCCTCGCCCTAGGTTTATTTGGATAAAGTGAATCATACTCAGGCTCTCTTTCTTATTTACGCAATGAAAGCTGGGGACCTCGTGCTTCCTAGCATATGTTTCGGATAGTAGTTTTCTTTACCTTCACAGTTCATACATTAAGGCTCGCTTTGGTATTCGTCTGACTCGCCTGGACATTGTTTTAGCCGTCGCCTCCCTATCGAGAGCCTGGGTACGATCTCGCGTAGCTCCCCTGTTTTTTTACTCTTCTTTAACTTAACAAACATTTTTCCTGCCCTGATGCGATGGACTCCTATATTCTCCACCTCAGCTGTCTAAGAGTTGAGCTTGTTTTCCATATTGCGGATTACTTATGAATAGGTCTCTTTTGACTTAACTTGGATGGTCCAAAGTAAGAAGTCACATCTTGTCTATTTGCTCAGATAATATTTTCTTCCTGCTGCTTGCTTCTTCGTTGCCTTAGCTCATGCCATGTCTGTCTGCCGTTTTTCTGTTCAAGATCTGCTGTGATTTCTTCCTGCATCTTTTCTTTTAAATCAGACCTGAACTCTGCAGGGCTACCTTTTCCAATTCGTGGATTTTCTTGGATTGTCCAATTCTTACTGCCAATAGAAAAAAGTTGATCTTAGTCTTGGGGAGCTTAGCCGACGATGTGTCGGTTATGCTGATCTAATCTACCTGCTGGCATTTTATCAGCCTATCTTAAAAATGCTTACAACATTTTTCATTTTTTTTCAATACCATAAACGACTCCACAAATGTAGCCATTTGTTCTTGAACTGGAAGGTTTTACTTCTACCAGTAAATCGGACACTGTCAATTTGATCTCATCATTCGATGGTTCCTAACCCTAGGTTTTTAATTTCGAAATGTTTATTGTGCATTTCAGAAAATATCTACCAGCCGTCTTGTTGTGAAACGGTTTTGGAACAACTTAGACAGTGTTGCATCAAGCATTCTTCAGCTCGGTCTGTTGTTTGTCAAGGAATAGATACTTCGAAGCCATATGAACATAACACCATTGATTACGTAAGTTACATCATTTGAGGAGATTCGAAAGTAACAGCTTTGTTCTTGACAGGAGATTTCTTATTTTCTGTAAACAGAATTTTAAAAAGTGTGGAACAATCGATAAAGCCAAGCATTGTTAATTTTGGATATTTGCATTTGCTTTGATATTGGTGATCAATATCATTTATTGATAATGGTTTGAGGATTGCATATAATTACATTGGAACCTCATACGCGCGCTACGCACGCGATTATACCCCTTTTCCTTTACCTCTATGTAGGTAAATGCAAATTGTCAGCATACTTATGACAAAACAAAAACTCTCATCACCATGAGTAGGTACGTTATAAATTCCAGGTTTGTAGAGGTAAATGCACACCTATGGCCAAGCAATAATATTTATTACGTAAGACAATGTTTTATCATTTTGTTGATTCGAGGAAATGATTATTCAGCAGGAATGTATAAGGATATAGATTTGATGGTTTTTAAGTCACAAATTTACATGAATGTAGGTATAAAAGTAAAAAAAAAGAACATCAAAAAGACCTAGTGCGCAAAAATTATATTGAAGCTATCGAGTTTGTCCACTTTTCAATCATTTTTTTTTGCAAGTTTCCTGAGAAAAATATAAGTTTGACATGAAATACAGCCAAACTGTCATTTCATATTTAACGCATCTATCTTTTAATTATGTAAATGTAATGGATATTCTAATTGAAAAGCGCGTAATAATAACTTACGCCAAGATTGAGAATTTTTACCAGTGTCGTGAAAGTGTTTAGATTTGGGTTGTCTAAACCCTTAAATATCAATAGTGGATAATATAAAACATATTATTATGCAATGTTCAGTTCTTTAAAATTTCATATTGTCAATAATGAGTAAGGGTGTCGAGTTAACCTTGTTGATCCTTAATAATCAACTTCTTAGATAATGTTGATGTTTGGTACATTCCAATTTTTTATCTTGCAGGAAATTAATTAATTTGTTTATGTTTTTTTGTCATTTTCATTCGAGGGGAATATCTTTTTCTTCTCTTCACAACGACACCTGTATAAACGTTGTACCTCTGTGCTTCTCTTTCCTTCCTTAAGTATCTATTTCGATATCATTCTTTGATGTTTTTATTTGTGAATGTTCACTTGTCTTATAGTGTTTCATTTTTGAATAAAGTTTTGATAATCCATCATTTCCCATTCCCTCAATTGATTCAAGCAAACTATACCCGTTACCTGTTACAATTTTTCTCCTTTGCATGATCCAACCATAATTTTTTCTAATGTCTTTTTCTCTTTGTGGATGCATAGTACTTCTTTCAATTTCTTCAAATAAGTTGTTATTATAATTATTCCTTCTTTTCTTACCTTTGTTTGTATTCTCATGATTTAGCACATTTTTATTTCTAATAAAAGGAACATTAGACACGTAGTTATTTTTTTAAATTATTAATAAATGAGAGCTCATTTCCAAGTGTATGTAAGTAACCTCAAAGCACAATCAAACATATTTGGTTTATCCTGTACCTGTTTGGTAACTACTCTTGGAATACAAGAAAATAATTTTTAAATATACTTCTCAAAGGCTCCAAGCAACATGTTTTCATCCAAACTATCGTAGAAGTGTACAACTCGAGTATCGTAATATGTACAGAACCAATGTCCTTTTTCTGTATCTTTCCGTGTACATAAAATTTGAATGTGTTCTGAGAAACAGTCACTATAAGTTACTTTCTTCAAGAAATAGTCACAGGGTGGTGACTTGACCGGGGGAAAAACCAGGGAATGACCAGGAATTTGATTGAAAACCGGGAATTTACTTGGCCTAACGTATACAATTAAAAATTTTGCCGAAAAAATACGAGAAATGACCGCTTTCTTTCAATGAATTGAAAAGATACATCATCATTTGATTCGAAGAATGTGACGTTCCTTTCGTCTGATTCTGAAATTTTCAGAATATATCTCTATACTTATAATATTATTCCTTATGGTTAAAAATCAATCTTTTTGCATAAAATACATCTATTCTAGTTGAAGATTCATCATTTCACCTGAAAATTCACCAGTTTGGTTGACAATGAATTTCTCTCTCGCTGAAAATTTTACTGTTTTATTTTTAGTGGAAAGCTGATCTTCTCTGGTTCAAAATTCAACCATTTGTATTGAGAATTGCTTCTTCGAATTGAAAATTGAATTATTCTGTAGGAAAATAGATTTTTGTGTAGAAAAATCGATTTTTGTTTAGAAAATTTTCTTTTTATTAGAAAGTTAATGTTCTTGTTTAAAAATTCTTCTTCACGGTTTACCATTCAAGTTATACAGTTGAATTTTTTGGATTGAAGTCGAAAATCCATCTAGTTCAAAACTCTCATTATCGATTGAGAAATAATTTTTCAATCTCAAAATGTTACAATTCCATTTGGAAATATTTGTTTTAATCGTTTAAAACTCAAGCATGTTAATGGCAAATGGTATTGTTCGGTTTAAAATCAATTTTTGGTCAAGAATTCAACTATTCTAGTTGAAGTTTCATCCTCTCAGTTGAAAATTCGTCTTTCTAGTCCAAAATTCAACTACTGCAGTTAAACATTTACCATTTTTTAAAATATTTGATATACTAAACTTTCCAGTACACAGTTGAGGAGAAAGAGGGTTGTTTCTGCGTACTGGGAATGCCAGTACGCGGAAGGAGGAAAGTAGGTGGTGTACCGCGAGTTCCGGTACACGGGAGAAGGTGGGAGTGGGTGGTAGTGGCTGTGTACTGAGCTTTCCAGTACACAGTTGAGAAAGGAGAGGGTAGTTGCTGCGTACTGAGAATGCCAGTACGCAGGAGGAGGAAAATGAGTGGTGAACCGGGAGTTCCGGTACACGGGAGAAGGTGGTAGGGACTATGTACTGAGATTTCCAGTACACAGTTTAGGAAAGGAGAGGGTAGTTGCTGCGTATTGAGAATGCCAGTACGCAGGAGGAGGAAAGTGGGTGGTGTACTGGGAGTTCCGGTACACGGGAGAAGGTGGTAGGGACTGTGTACTGAGATTTCCAGTACACAGTTTAGGAAAGGAAAAGGTAGTGGCTGCGTACTGAGAATGCCAGTAGTGGGTGGTGTACCGGGATTCCGGTACACGGGAGAAGGAGGTAAGGGCTGTGCACTGAGATTTCCAGTACACAATTTAGGAAAGGAAAGGGTAGTGGCTGCGTACTGAGAATGACAGTACGCAGGAGGAGGAAAGTGGGTGGTGTACTGGGAGTTACGGTACACGGAAGATGAAGGAGGGTGGTGGTGTTCTGGAGGCTCCAGTACACTTACCGTGTCAAAGATCTTGGAGGTCGTTGAGAGAAAATGCCACTCGCAGATGGTCTAGAGTAGGGTTTATTTGGAGAACGAGAAGATGTACACTTACAAGAAGTAGTACACGACTGAGCTTACAATTCAATATTCTTTATTGTTCCTACTTCAGTTACATTTAATTTTTGTTACATCATTTTTTGGTTCCTATCTTATGCGACTTCACCCTAATGTAATTTTTAAGTTACAGTTGTATTTGTTATTGGATTGAGAGTTTAAACAATTAGGATCTTTTGAAATTCAGGAAAAAATATTTGAAAAACCTATTTAGTTTCGTAGACTTAGATTATATTACTCCTTAAACTAACTTATTCTAGGCTATATACAGAAACAAAAAACGAAAATTACTTCAGCTTTTGGTGTTGAGCTGCGAGATGTATTACATATATTGTAGAGTATAGTTTTAATTTTGCAACAAATGCTGTGGTAATTAATATTTAATCCTGAAGGGTGCATCCTTATAACATAACTTGGATGTCTCTTTCAGTGTTTCAAGAGTAGAGAGGTGATTTTTATAAAAGTCTTTAGTTAATTTGTAAACTTCTTGCTTGATCATGGAAACTTTGGCCCTTGAGTGAAGCTCGGAGATTCTAGTCTCCTATCTGGCATTAATAGCCATTCTGAGGCATTTATTTTGGATTTTTTGAAGATCTTTTACATTTGTTTCGTAGGTGCTGCCCCATGTTGATGCCGCAGATAGCATGATTGGTCTAATAATCGTTCTATATACCAACAGCTTGTTATAAATACTCATTTTACTTTTACTACATAACAGAGAATATAAGGATCCTATTACTGCAACTGCCTTATTCCGCGCGTTTCTAATGTGTTTACTATAGCTAAGTTTCGAGTCAAGTGTTACACCTAGGTATTTGGCATGTTTTTCAGGTACAATAGTTTCATTATAAAACTTGAAATCTGGCAAAATATTATCTCTTCATCATTATGGGAGAATATCACAAGTTCTGTTTTGTCTGTATTTATCTTAAGTTTCCATTTGACAAAGTATTTTTCTAGACATTGCACGCACTTTTGCAGTTTTGTTATTGCAACTCTTTTGCGCCGCGAAGCAGTATATACAGCTGTGTCGTCAGCAAATAAAGCTCTCTTAACGCTATCAGACTTAGGTATGTCATTAATATAATACAGAAATAATACTGGCCCTAATACTGATCCTTGCGGTACGCCTGCTACTATAGATTTCTCAGCCGATGCCTTATCATTAATTTGTACCATAAAGTTCCTATCACAGGGGTAATTGCTTATTATTTTGATCAAGTATTGCAGTAGTTTGTAGTCTTTTAGTTAAACAATGAGGCCTTTATGCCAGACGGTGTCGAAAGCTTTCTCCATATCAAGAAAGAGAGCAGCTGTGCTATGTTTAATATTAAAGTTAGTGCTAATATAATCAGTCAGTCGAGCCAGCTGCTGAACCCTGCAGTGCTCCTGTCTAAAACGAAATTGCTCTGGTGTAAGTTGTTTAAATATTTTCTTATGATCATGGATCCTATTCAAAATTACAGACTCAAAGATTTGACTCATAGTTGCAAGAAGACTTATTGGTCTGTAGCTTTAAGGAGAGGTTTTATCCTTTTTTTGGTTCATGTATGGGTAGTATTTTGGCTTTTTCCATTCAGCTGGGGAGTAACCTTGTTTTAAACATGCATTAAATATATGTGTTACTTGTACTATAGCTTTTTTGGGGAGATATTTTAATATAATATTTTGGATGCCATCGAGGCCAGGAGCTTTCTTGGCTTTCATTTTACATATAGCTCTTTTAATTTCTTTTGGGGTAGCTAGTTTAATTTCTTCAGAGTTAAATTCATTTTGAATAATGTCATTATACTGTTTCTCAATTTTATTTACATTTTCAGGTTTCCCGAAATCAGCAGTTAGATGGTAGACTTTTTCAAAGTTGTTGGCGATTCCTTCTGCCTTGTCTTTATCACTAAATAAGATTTTATCTGATGTTTCAAGTGGAGGAATGTGCTGTTTATTTGGCCCTTTTAGTTTTTTTGCCATTTTCCAAAGAGTATTATCCTTGGTACTAAGAGAAGAAAGTTTATCGTCCCAATTTTCATTCTTGGATTTTTCTATTTTTTCTTCAATTTCTCTATTTGCTTGATTAACAAATGGTTTTGGATAGGGATTTCTGGTTTTTTGGATAATTCTTCTTAGTGCATTCCTGTGTTTGGTTTGGTTGGTTACGTTTTGAGGAAGAGAATTTATAAACTGGAAAATTTGCTGGGTAGGAATTGTGTCATCTATGACTCTATTTATCATCTCAGTCAGTTCGGTTACACTTTTATCTATTGCTTCTGTTGTATTGAGGGCAGAGTTTATTATGATATGGGTATGAATAAGATCTTTAAATTTGTCCCAGTCAGCTTTTTTGTAGTTTAAAAATCTGTGAGGTTGGGGAGACTCTATGTTTATCTGATAATCACTGAGAAGAAGAAGAACAGGCTTATGATCGGAAGTAAGCTCATCTAGGGCATCTATTTTTTGCATATTTGTTATATTTTTAATGATTGCTAAGTCAACCATGCTTGGTCGGGCTTTTGTGTTATATGGGTACAGGGTGAAGTTATCTGGGTACTCTAGAGAATAAGGATTTTCATTGATAAAATTGTATACTATTTTTCCATTTTCATTGTTATCATAACAGTTCCAGGATAAATGCTTGGCATTAGAGTCACCGGCTATTACGACTTTACTGCTCAGATTAAGAATATGTCTGAGTTCTTTTGTACAAATGGAAGTTTTAGGTGAGGCATACATTGCTGCTATATGTATTTTATTTTCCAACTGGATGGCATGTGCTTCGAAGGATTTAATACTCTCTAGTTTAATCTCAATGCAAGGAATGTGATTTTTAACATACAGGGCTTATCCTCCTGCTGATCTCTTGCTAGACCTATCTTTTCTGAAACATTTATATTCTAGCAATCTGGTTCTAGATTTATTGTTAAACCATGTTTCCTCAACTATGAATATATCGACATCATAGTTGTCGAGAAACATGGGCACTTCATGTTTTCTACTTTCAAATCCACTGGCGTTCCAGTGCACCATTTTAAGGTTTTTACTATTTGAGAAATTATCCATCAAGTTCAGCAGCAATTTCACTGATCGCTTGTAACCTTCGGAAATTATTTGTACACTCAAGTAATTTCTCTTTTAATCTAAGCGCAAGTTTGAAAAGCTTACTTACATCATAGAGTTGATTTATTTCCTGGAAGACGTTCAGGACATCTTGTATATCCGGAGAGTCCTTACTTCTGCTCGGGGCCGCTGTTTGATTTCTGCTTCTCGAGAAAGATCTTATATCGTTCCATGCTGATAAGAATTGATTCGTTCCCGTGGCTGGAGATCCTTCCAGGTGATTTTGCACTTCTTTTCTTCTTGGTGATGGTGGAAAGTTTTGCGTTGGATTCTTGTTGACATAGACCCTTATATTCTGGAAATGCGGTTTTCGTTGAATTCTGAGTTGCTATACTTTTTGTATGTGTTTTTTATAAGCATCACAGCCATTATAACTTGCGGGATGTTCTCCTTTACAATTTACACAAGCTGGTTTTTGCTCAGGTGTTTTGGGACAATTTTCTGTAAGATGATTCAGTAGAAATTTTCCACACCGAGGTTTTCATAGCAATTCACAGTTTCGTGTCCGAATTTTTGGCAACTTCTGCACTGCGTGACCTTCCTTGTATTGCGGTATTTTTCCCATTGAACTCTCATGTAGCAAATGGCCTTGATTTTGAAAGCATCCTGGATTTTTGCCTCTATTTGCAAGACAACCATATACACAGGATAGCCAAAGGTGGATGTTTTGTTCTGACTTTGCACTTTGGTCTTGAGTCGAAATATATTTAATGTTTGAAGTCCTTGCCTCTCTAGGTCCTCCTTGATGTCCGTCTCTGCTAGATATCCTAGTCCATGGATTACGAGTTTTTGTGGTTTCTCTTGCTTGGTGGAATATGTGTAGAAGGGTATCTGCCTTTCTTGAAATAATTTTTTTATGCTCTCGAAGTCATGGTGTAGGTCAGTGTATACGGTTATTTTGGTGGAATTGAAGTTCTTCTTGATTTCTGGATCTCCGACGGTAACTTCATGTATGAAGTTGATGAGTAAAGCATAGTCATCGATATACCTTTCCAATATGATAGGGGGTATTCTCTGTTTTTCATTGGTAGTGCTGTTTGCTTTTTCACGGTTTCCATCGCCGTTGTTATCCTGTGTGCTTCCATCTGCTTTGTTCAGAGCTTCGTTGATCTCAGGTAATCCTTCCGCATCCATTGCAGTATCATTTTGTAGGACCAAGAAACTGTTGCTGATTTTGAATGGCACTGCTTTTGCACTTTCTGTTCTGTCGTAGGGCTTGAACTTGTCACTACTACTTCCATCCCACGACCTCACTTTGAGACTATTTTTCCCCTTCATCTCGTCACAGCAGATTAGCACAGGGCGGCGAGCCGGCTTCTTCTACCCTACGAGAGAAACCCGAGCCAAACACCTTCGCCTCCTCGTATTTTATATGTCCAGTATATGCACTTTAAAAATAAACTTCACTCCCCGGACACCGCCTATTATAAATACACGTCACTCCCTGAATGCAGAATCTCTCATCCGTCTGATCTCCTGATCAATCTCTCAATATCCAATCGTCATCTGAGGTTACAAGCTATCTAAGGGCCTATTTATACCAAGGGTCAGCGTGAGAGAGAAGAGTTTAGAATTTTTTTATCATGGGGTCTTAGGCGACGCTTTTCCTTCCACCAGTTGCCTGGCTAAGACTCGGTGATCCTCGTCACTCCACCGCTGCATCTTCCTCTATCCCTTTCCATCCCTTGTTGCTAGGATTGAGGGAAAGGGTAAACGAGTAGGGGAAAATTGATCTCTCTCTCTCTCTCTCTCTCTCAGACTCTCGCACTGTCTCCTGTTTTCCCATTTCTTCGTCTAGGCGTAGGAGAGTGTCGAGGGGCCGAGAGTAAAACAGGATCAGTGTTGAATCTATTTTTCCCTCGGTATAACTATTAAGGCCTATACGACTTAATTCTAAAAATTCAAAACAAGTGTCTAATGAAGGGAATTAAGGTAACTATTTCCTGAAAAAAAATCTATAGTGCAGAAAGTGCGTATAACAATTCCTGACTGGTGGGGGGAAGACACTTGTTTAGCCTAAATTATATTCTAAGTTATATTACTTCAAGTATTATTAAATTCAAAGGCAATTTCGTTGAACGATAATGATACTTGGCCGGGGTTTCCTAAAATCATACTAAAAGACATAAAGAGAAAAAGTAGGTAATAATAAAATATACATTAAAATTGAAGACTCAAGATCTAACAGTTATTCTGCTTATTCTAGCCCTGCCTTCTTCTGGCGAGGTGCGTAAGGTCATGGATCCCTATAGTACGCCGACCGTCTCGCCCGTAGTTTGTAGCGCCTCCCGGCGTCTAACTGGTATTCTTCTTGGTCCTCTTGATCGTCGTTTGAATAAACGGAATGCAAAGCCTGTTTTCTACTGTCACAGAGCACTTTCTTGTTTGTCACTGCTAGCTGCGACCCCGGTTGTGGCCGTTTCTTTCTGTAAAACTGGCTGTACCCCGGTTGTGTTGCATGAGTTTCCAGGGTTGTGGCCAGTTTTCTGTTTTGAAACTGGTTGTCCCCCGATGGAGTCTCTCCGGTTTTGGCCAGTTTCCAAGCAGGGCTGCCATTCAATCACTTAAGTCACTTTCAACTCAGTCACTTAAGTCACTTTCAGGCACTTTATGTTCCCAAGTAACTTTTTAGTCACTTTTTTGAAAAACAGTCACTATAAGTCACTATTTTTACGTGAAGAGGTCTTAGTGGAGTTCTCAAATCTTCGAAACTTCACTCCATAATTACTAATAATTACACTCTCCTTTTTATCGACTCCTGAAATTCTATTTATTATTGAATTTAAAGTTATTTTGGTTCGTAATTTTCCTGTTTTCTAGTTTCTATCGTAATTCATTGTGGAATGTAAATAGGCATTTGTATTAATGGTTTGTTTAGCTTATTTAACTGAATTAAAATTTTTATGCCTTGTAAAATTTATTCTGGAACTCTTGACCTTGGTATCCACCCCAAATTTAGCACTAAAATTTCATCTAAT
>WSXT02125285.1:0-10843 GCA_011762715.2 Neuroterus valhalla
GGAGGTTTTGAGCAGTTTTGCAATATTTGTAATTCTGTGTATGCATTACACTGTAAACTGAATTAAGCCCGTATGAAACCGAGCGCGAAGCGCGAGGTGTCAAAAAAAACGAGCGCGTAGCGCGAGGTAAATACATCATCGAGCGCGAAGCGCGAGATCCGAATTACGCGCGCCCTAGGCGCGCCCAAACTTGCGAGCGAAGCGAGCCACGCGCTATGAGAATGTGCCCGCGTAGCGCGCAGATTTTTTTTTAGTTTAATTTATACTTCAAATAAAACCTTGACATTGAAAACCTGAAATATATAATTATGTTCGGATTATCCTGTGAAAAAAAATCATTGTCGGCAAACTTTACAAGGGAGCATCAGGACAATTCGGAATAAAACATTTCCAAAATTTTTGCAGCCACATAATAATGCATTATATTTATCAGATTATAGCCAAAGATTTGAAGGTTTTATGGAGATAACTGAAGATAAGTACTTGTTTTAAAGTTAACAGAAGAATATTTGATTTCAAGTTCCATTACAACCCGGTTCTTTGTGTTTTCCCCTTCGGGAAAAAAGTTTCCTCGCGACAAAATATTGGAGAAGAGGCAAAGGGATTACATTATCACTGAAAAGGAATACAAAAGAGCGCAAACACTGGTAACGTGATAATAGCCTTCAATTACACGTTAGATGTGAAGCACCACATGAAGTATAAAAATAAATGGGATATGTGACAAAAAGGTTCAAATCATCCAAGTCCGCAAATTGCACTCATTAGACTACGAATGTCGCTTTGCACTAGAGACAGTTTCCATTCCTTCAAAACTGGTGATTACATAAAAATAATCATTGTGAACATTCCGAATGATTCGAACAAATTTAAATTTGGGGGATATGATTATTGTTCTAGACTACAGTTTGAGAGTTAGGAATGTACATATCTGCATCTAGAACATACTCTACAAAATATTAAGGTGCTTTGTCAAGGATAGGCTTTCGCTGAAGCCATAATTCTCTTACACTGATGAATTGCTTGCAGTAATATTTGTCCCACCTCATCTTCAGACCCTAAAGAAGCGTCGTAGACCATTTTTTCCAAATATTGTATTGTTGTTTGTTTTTGTTTGAATTGAAAATCGAGTAATTCTTGCGCCTGGAAATCGGCATCGCCTTGCATGCTGGATAGCGGGCAGTGGCGTGCACTGCCATGCCGGCCTCAAGTAGCCTAGACGAACGCGACAGTTAACGGCTATGTCAGTTGGTAATGGTAATTACCTTAATAATTTGTTCAAAAGTTGTTGAAAATTCTGTTTTATTTTGTTAAAACTCATTTTCACCTATTGCAGATTCAACTATACCATATCATGATGAAAATTGATGTTTTTCAGGTAAAATAAACTATTTTTGAGGGAAGTTATCCTGTTTGGTTGAAAATTTTCTTATATTGGTAGAAAATAGAACTGTTATTGAATAAATCTACCTTTTTGACTTGGAAATTTGTAACGACATGGTTGCGATTCGTTTTATTTTTCAGCTTGATAAGCTTATCTTGTTGAAGATGCGACTCTTAAGCACAAAAATCGTCCATCTCAGTTTGAAAACTATTTTTTTTTTCATTCAAAATTTTGGTTAAAAAGTAATGTTTTTGGTGAAGGGTTCAATTATTATGTTGAAAATTTACCTTTCCTAATAGAATTTGACTGCGCTTGATTCACTATTAAAACATTTTTTGTTTTGAAACAACAATAATTACATTTTTCTCAGACGGTTCATCTTTCTATGGTTTAATTAACCTGTTTAACGCATATTTTTGTGGAAATTAATTCCATCCCTATGTTTCATTTCAGACGTTTACTTTTTATGTTTTTAGTTTTCAAGAAAAAAGTCTTATGATATTGCGAACAAATGTCTTCAAGTTTTCCAGAAATCGATAAATCGTAGATTTTGAAGTTTGTTAAGATCTGGAGAAAAATCCCCAGACCTGGGTGTGCTGGGCTGGCACGCATTCATTTTACCCTTCGCAGTGCTAGCTCGTCATCATCATGGTAACACGTCAAGTTACGAAATTATTATTACAAACTGACATAGCCCTTACCCGTCGCGTTTATCCAGGCTACTCAAGGCCGGCATGGCAGTGCACGCCAATGCCCGCTATTCAGCATGCAAGGCGGTGCCGATTTTCAGGCGCAAGAATTACTCGATTTTCAACTCGGAGAAAAACAAACAACAATACAATATTCGGGAAAGGAAGGGTCTACGACGCTCCACTAGGATCTAATGATGAGGTGGGACAAATATTACAACAAACAATTCATCAGTGTTAGAGAATTATGTCTTTAACATAAGCCTATCCTTTACGAAGCACCTTCTTATACGAATAAAAATATGAATATTTAATAAAATTTCACGTATATTTTGAAAATCTTGTGATAGTTGATAATCTTGATGCTTTCATGATGATCCATTATAATGAAAGGAGATTTTTCGGATTCCAAACGTGTACAAAACTGGAAATTTTGCTGATGTTCCACAAACATTGCAGTTTGCATCTTCCGGGCCGACCTGACACTGAGATTTTAGGCTATTTTGTATAATATATGGTCCTTACGATGCCTGTGATTTGTCAAAGACCCCACTGTAGGGACAGATCGAAACCAATTGGACAATTTTTTTTCAAACTTGAAAGGACAAAAAGTCAACTAAGATTGGTATTATATCCACTATCCCGATCAATGTTATAAGGGTGTTTCAAGATTTTTATGGCTCTCTATGATTTTTTGGAAAAATATTATTTGTGTTTTCGATGCCAGTTCTCTCGTTGTATAAAAAGTTGCACTCATTTCGATATGATTCTCATCTAATGCTGATTGCTCGAAATATTTTAGTCTGACTTTTCTCCACTCTAGACTTTGCCACGAGACAAAAGGTTTGTATATACTCTTAGATTACTGGAAGGCACCTTTTTATTTTTGGGGTTGTTTAAAAAATATCTCATTTTCGCGGGTAGTTTGGATATCATTTATATGTTTTGTTTGTCAAGACTTCTCCCAATTTGTTTTGTGATGCCTTGGATGTAGGGCAGGCTGGCAGTCGTCCTCTTTTTTTGTTTAGTAGGTTGTGTTGACTTTTTTTCTAGTGTATATCCCGATTGCTTCATCAGTTTTGCAATCGTTTTGTTTGAACTTTTGTTTAACGTTTCGTATCTCTTTGAAAATTTTCTTCATATGTTATGGGGACAGCTCTGTGAACAGGGAAGCTGATGACAGACTGCTTTTGAGATGGCTGGTGGTGATGGGAGGTATGTAGGTATCTCTTTATGTGAGTAGGTTTCCTGCGAACTTCATGTTATTGTGTATAATAAGATCATTCGTAATCTAGTACGTCCAAGAAAGGCGATTTTCCGTTTTATCTAATTTGCATGGTGAATTGGATGTTAGGAAGTAATCGATTTGTGATCTTGAAAAGCTTGTGTAGTTCATCCAGTCCATGGCTATAGATGTTAAAAGTGTCGGCCACGAAACGGTATCAGAATACCGGTATAAGTTCGGATAGATATAAGATTCTAGTTTTCGGATGTTCCATAAATTTGTTAGCTATTACAGGTAGAATTTGAGATTCCTTGTTGCTCCTTAGGTTGGTTTGTAGAATTTTTTATTGAAAGAAACGTAAATATTGTTGAGATAATGTTACATCAAAGGTTTGAGATCGGGGAAAAATTTGACGAAGAAATTGATAATATCGATTGTATTAAGGATTGGTACTTTTGTAAAGAGTGACACTACTTCAAAACTCACAAGGATGTGTCGTGATTGGATGTTAACCTGTTGTATCTTCTCGATATAGTCAACAGAATTTTGGGCTTTAGTGATAAAGTTTTCTGAGAAGAGTTCAGTTTTTTTATGAGGAAGCGTGCTAGGTTGTTAGTTGGTGAGTTTATTGCGCTAACACAAGACCTAAGTAGAATGTTGTTTTGTGAATTTTTCGGAGTATGTAATGTCTTGAAGAGATAAGTTTATTCGGTCATAATTCAGGTATTGTTTCATTATGAAGTTGAGAGTCCTTTAAAAGAGTTTTTGTTTTGCTGACTATTGTTCCTATGCGTTTCTGTAGTTTTTTGTATGCATCGTCAGTTAGAAGGGCCCTGATTTTGTTGTCGTGATCTTATTTACTTATTATTGCTGTCGATTTCCCTTTATCCGCAGGCAATACTATGATGTTCTTATTCTGATCAAGTTCTTTGATTTCTGTTCTTTTTTTTCTTTTAGATAAATCTGAGGAGGTAAGTTGAACTTGGCGTAGAATGTTGGCCGTCCGTCGTCGGTTGCCGTTTGATTTTTCGGGTGAGAGGGTATATATTATGAATTCTAAATCATTGGTAATTTTTTCTTTTAGAATTTCAGAGGAAGCTATTGTGGAGTTATGTTGTTCAGATGAGGCTGAGATCATTTTATTGCTCAGAAAATAATTTGTCAATTTTTGTTATTGGTTTTTGAGTAAGAAATTCTCTAATCCGTTGGGATGATTCAAACAATATGCGTTCCCATTCGAATCAAATTCCAGATGTGAGACTTGATAGGAGAAGGTAAAGTTTCAATCGTTTTTTGGAGGTAGCGTTCGAGACAAATTTGGCATGTTGCATTCTTTCTTTTAAGAAAAGCAAACTAGTCCTAAATAAAATTGATTTTGATTGGATGTTCCCAAGTGGTTCTTAATTTTAAGAATTTTCTAGCAATCTTGTTATTCCGGAATTCAATCAGTTTTGAACCATCGTACAGTGAGACATTCAACCAATCACAGGCATCTTATGGAGCATACATAATTCAAAAAGAAACCTGGAACTTCAGTTTGAGGTCAGCCCTGGAGATGTGAACTGTAACTTTCAGAAAACGTCGGCAAAATTTGTAGTCTTTTGCATGCAATAATTCTTTCTAGAGAAGAAAAATAACTTTATAATTACTTAAAGTTCTTTGATATCTCGATTACAGAATTTCGAAACTAAATGATCTCTTTGTATAAGAAAAATCATAAAAAAGTTACCTGACTTAACTTCATTTCATGAAGATCGGTTAAGCTTAGGGTGTCAAAATGATTCGTACTTGAATATATCATTCTACAGTGAGAATACCCAGGTGAAAAAGTAATGTATGGATTTCACATAGTAGACAAAAAAATCCATAAAAGTAGTATTTTTGTAGAAATCAACGAGCAATTGAAAAAGCCTATTTAACTGTAGAATAATGAATTCAATTAATGAATATTTCCGACACAATGACCTAGACTTTTCTCAAAACCTTGCCTACTTTGAAATCGATTTTGTCAAATAAAAAAATAATGCTTGTATTATTTTTTACTTTTCCAGATTATACATATCATGAATTATCATTAGTATCATGGATACATAAACTTTGTAATCATATCAATTTATATTCCGATTCGCAAATAGCGTCAGACAGAAAAAAACGCTCGGATAGCGCTCATGTTTCTTCTCTCGTTAAATTGAAGTAACGATCGCTAAAATTAAAAAAGAATCCTTTTATTAAAAAATATGACCAAATATCTTATTCGTGAAATTCACATAAATTCGAACGGAATTTTATTCTCAATATTCCCATTTTCTATCAAACTCGTAACATTACAGTGGGATATTTTTCAGTCAGAGGTATATTAATTTTCGGATTTAAAGGAGAACATGGCTTCAGGGGTTCTCTGTAATTGGATTTATGCATCCCAGTTGTGTTTTCGTTAATCTAGTTACCCGCTCCTGATTTTGATAAGAGAGTATCCTCAAGAGGTTTCCTAAAAAAACTGAAGATCAATATGGTTTATTTCAGCTCCAGGCTTGACTTCACCTTCTACCTCAATTTTCGAGCCTGAATATCGATGAGGCCATAACAAGGATATTACGATTGCATACACATATATTGATGACAAAGAACCACTGTATGGTGTACGTTACGCATAAATAGAATTCAAATTAATGAAGATTCCAAATGTGAATTGAAACATAATCCCAGGTGGAAATAAACGACCAGCCCATTACTGGCCCAGTACAGCCTTCTGGTTCTGGAACTCTGGAAGACCGTACCTATACCTATTCTTTATGGAGATATAGGAACCCGTATCATATAGTTCAATTTAAATGAATATTCTGGATTTTCAACTCTGATTTAAAGATTACAATGGTCAACGAAAAGGACCTGAGCAGAACATCATAAGTACGTCCATTGCTTCAGCGTCGATGTACTATATTTTGATCATCCAAGATAAGATTCGAGCAGTAATCAGCCATAGCATTGATACTCCAGCTGCCATGATGTTTGTCACATCTTTTACCGAAAACCAAGTTTCTATCTCGAGTTTAGTTAGACAATTGTTGAATTCTTCGTCGTACATGATTTCGCAAATTTGGTGCCCTTAAAATATCCAGTTTCACCAGAAGCAGAAGAATTTTGGATTTTCTCCTTGCGTTTCGACTAAAATCCTAATTACATTGAAGTTAACGCGTATGTACCATTTAAAAAGATTCAAATGAATTTTATTGGGAAGTAACTTCATCCTGTCGCACAGTGGTCCGGCAGCCTTAGTTTCTGGCCGAAACCCCCAAAATCGAAAGTTACCGTACGAGGTGAAGCTTTATATATTCGTCAATAGATGGCATTGGAGCTTCACAATTGGAAAGAGCAGGTGTTTACATTGAACACCTAGCTCATGGTGAACGCTCAAAAGTGCCATTTGTCGAGACCCGCGCGAGACTACACACGTGCACGCTTTCGAGCGCCGAACGAAAAGTGGTGTAGTTTCCCTATTTTTCAAGGGAGAGAGGCAAACTAAAATGAATATTGTTCCAAAAGCTTTGTACATTACGGAAATATTTTACAACAACTATTGTTTCAAATTTTCAACCACAGTATTGATGACGGAATACGCGTGCTTTATTTTCCTTTTTTTTCAACTGTATCTTTTCTCATGGAGGATTACTTTTTATTCTACGAGATCCTGCGGAGATCTTAACGTTTCCTTGTGTAAAAAAGTATACAGATTGTGAAACCGTCGGCATCACCCACCCGTGTTCACCCTATCCGTCGAGAATACGCATTATATGAAGCCGGTCGAAAATTAATTGTTAATGGTTTTTTTTATTTACGAAGGCCCAGGTGCACCCTTTCCCTTAGTCTGATTAAACTTAAATTTTATTCGATTTATTTCTAATTAAGATGAAACCTTGTGGTTAACTGGGTCTCACGATAACATAGGTGTAGTAAATGGAAAATTTGGATAATTCTCACGATCTGCTAACATTGGTTAAGTCGTGCATATCCTTCAGCAAATTTTGGGTACATTATTTTCATCTGAATCTATAGCTGCAATATTAAATGTAAGCTCTTGGCCTTCTCTAACTCAACCTGCGCATCTCGCGCTCTCGTTATTCGGTAAAAAACACCACATACATAACCAAAATTTTCGAGATCATTGTCACAAGTTACTAATATTTGTCACCACTGGTAGCCATTCGACCAACACCAAAGGACATAGCAGGAATCTACTGATGCAGGGAATATTGTATCTCATTTGTTGATGAACTCCCTCATTTAGAACTTCAAACGTTGACTACTGATTGATGGTATCGCTGCCCTTACCTCGATGATGCTTATGACCTCCCATGACGACGTAAATTTTACCAAGGGTCTTAGCTACACGGAGAGAACTGGTAGAGTTCATGCTACTACTCGTCTTTAGTGAGCTGATTCAAAGTAATAGCACTACTCGATGGTTCAGAATCACTCAACAGCATTCTGTTGATTCTACTGAACAGAAGAGTTCGAACGCTGACTATCTGATCAGTAAAATCAACTGTATAGCTCTCTGAAGATGAAACTGAAGTTTGCAACGTATATTGCAAACGGAAAATCAAAAATGTTCTAACGTAAAATATAACGCACGTATTTAGAAGGATTTGATACCAAAGAACTGTAAACAAATTTAGCAGGGAAAAACAGTCAATTTCAACCCCTAAGTGCCAAAAATCAATGAAAAAACTCTAAAATGTTTTCAAAGCAAATATAAAAAATTTTTTAAAAAGTTGCGTCCCTCTATCTGCCAGGGGAGGCTGTCACTTTCAACTCCCAAAAATATCAAAGAAAGGAAAAAACATTCTAAAACGTATTCAAAGCTTTGAACGTGAAATCTCAGACATGGATTTCTTACATTCTGATGTTGAACAACTACAAAAAAAGTTTCATCATCCTATCTTTCAGGGGAGGCTGTCATTTGAACCCCCAAAAATATCTAAAACCGAAACAAAATTCCAAAACGTGTTCAAAGCTTCTAAACTGAAATTTTAAAGATAGATTTCTTACATTCTGATGTTGAATAATTACAAAAAAATTTTATCCCCCTATCTGCCGGGAAAGGCTGTCATTTTCAACCCCCAAAAATATTTTTTTTTTAAATTCTAAAAAGTGTTCAAAGCTTCTAACTTGAAATATTAATAATAAATTTCGTACATTTAGGTGTTAAATAACTAAAAAAAAGTTTCATTCCCCTACCTGTTGGGGGAAGCTGTCATTTACAACCCCCAAAAATATCAAAAAAAGGGAAAAAATTCTAAAACGTATTCAAAGCATCTAACCTCAATCTTGAACATGGATTTCGTTAATTCTGATGTTAAACAACTACAAAAAAAGTTTCACCATCCTATCTGTCGGGGGAGGCTGTCATTTTCAACCCCCAAAAATATCAAAAAAAGGAAAAAAATTCGAAAACGTCTGTAAAGCTTCTAACCTGAAATCTTTAAAATGGATTTCGTACATTCTGATGTCGAATAACTAAAACAAAAGTTTCATTATGTCGGTGGAGGCTTTCATTTTCAACCCCCAAAATAATCAAAAATCGGAGAAAAAATTCCAAAACGTAATCAAAGCTTCTTAACTAAAATCTTGAACATAGATTTCATACATTCCGATGCTAAATAACTACAAAAAGAGTTTCAACCCCCTATCTTTCAGGGGAGGCTATCATTTTCAACTCCAAAAATATCAGAAACTGGAAAATATATTCCAAAACGTGTTCAAAGCTTCTAACCTGGAATCCTAAACACGGATTTTGTTAATTTTGATGACCAATAACTGTAAAAAAAGTTTCATCCCTCAGCTTCCGTGGAAAACAGTCAATTGTTGAGGGTTAAGGATAACTGCTTTCTCTGGTAGCTAGAAGGCTGAATTTTTTTACAGTCATCAACCATCAAAATCTACAAAATTCACGTTAAAGATTTCACGTAAACAGCTTTGAACATGTTTTGGAATTTCTTCCTGATTTTCTATATTTTTGAGGGGTTGAAAATGACAGCCTTTCCAAGCCATGGTTACAACCTGAAGTGTGCATCTTTAGGCACCCATTTCAATATAGTTCAGGATGCTCCATCTATTGATAAGTTTTTAGGGCCTTGGTCAGATTTTAGATTGGTAGACATAAATGGAATTAATTACATCATAAGTTCAGTTGTAGCTCTTGATGTACATCCTGATAGGTTTCTAGAATTTGCAAACATTTTCGTTGGCTGAAAATATTATATATCCTTTCTTAGCTATTCATCATTATTTTATAGATGGACGAGATATTGTATCACTTCGACATACCCTATAAAAATCCCACCATTCTGAGTAAACGGCAAGCGGAGTAGAAGGAGACGAGTTAAAATGTAATTCTTGGAGAAGAACTCCACATCATGATGTGGCGAACAACTTCGAAGAGAGTGTTTGCAAGTTTTCTGCGAACGCAGCACCGAACATCAACTATAGAGCCAAATGAAGATAAAAGCTTAATCTTTGGAACGGTTTATACATAAGGGGGAAAAATGCCGTTAATCATTATACAACTGATATCAGAAACTTATGTTTTATATATTACAGTCTCATTCCTCATATTAAAAATGGAAAATTATCAATTTTCCCGGGTAAAAACATCCCATAACGTCTTAAATTAACCTTAAAATCTGTTGTAAAGTTTAACCTGAATGATGGCACATTTTCCAATATTAATCATTAATTAAAAATGCAACTAGTGTTGTTTTTAACAATCCAGGAGATTCCCCTCTGCATTGCAGATTTTCCTACAATGACATATCACTCATTTTCACTAAATTATTAATGTTTTCTTGAAGAATGTGGCATTTACTTTTGGATCGAAGAATTTTTTCGAGGTTATTTAAAACAACCCCGAAGAGAGTGTTTGCAAGTTTTCTGCGAACGCACCTCCGAACATAAACTCCGTAAGAAGTCTTGCCACGACTCTTTAACTCCGGACTGAGCATAGTTTAAGATTTTGTTTCTGTGTGGTGAGAATTATTTATATTCACTCTGGATGCACTTCATTACCTTTTTCATACTCTATTTTACTCTGGAGTAAAATAAGCGGAGTTGAATGTAATCGATACTGAGCCGATTTTACACTCTGAAAAATTGTACTCTCAACCCCACTAGCCATTTACTCCGCAGATTTTCAACAGTGTACCGTCAAAATACCGTTATGTCATAAACCTTCAAAAACTCACTTTTACATCAACAAGTTTTTTAAAAATTCAGACATTACGTTTCTGAAACAAATATGAATTAGTATTATTTATTAATATAAAATACATACACTCACCGCCTAGACGGGGGCCAGTATCGGGGGTTGTGGTCCTAACGCGCGAAGCAATTAGAAATCCAGTTCAAACCAGATTTGAAGCGACGACTGACTAGGCAAAGGTAAGCACTCAGGACCGTATGTATAGTTTCATGAATACGTGCGTCGCAAGTCTCCAAGTAAACAACTTCTATACTACGCATTACGGTCCTGTCTTTTCAAGGCTGATG
>WSXT02125296.1:0-10843 GCA_011762715.2 Neuroterus valhalla
CCCCCCTCCTCTCCCCCAGGCATGTGACATCATATATGCAAGCTCTGTAAGACATCAAACATGCGTCTGCAATGAAACTCAAATACTCTTAGAAGAAACGCATCTTTTTCAAACTATGGAAACTGATTCAAATGTGAACGCATTATGAAACAAAAAATATCTCATCGACAACAAATGTGAGAATTGACATTCTGATAATGTGTATAATAGATGTTTTATAAGAAACGTTTCTATATGCGCTAGCAACCTGAAGTGCTGCACTAATGTCATAAGTGAAAGCTAACACAAATAAAAATTCATTCCGTAATTTTAGCTATATGTTTTGTTAATGACTGGAGTGACTTGTTTGTGAAAAAATAACTGTAATAATCTGCTATTTATCCATATATTCACTTTTTCCAGATTGAAGCTCTCAAGTTTCTACTCCATTTTTGTGTTTTCTTTGTCTCATGCCTCATTTTATATTATCTCAACGTTATAAAATTAATTTCCAACTTGAAGCGATATGGAGTTGTTTCTTCTGAAGAAATGCCTCATCTATCATTTTCAAGTTATTAATTTTCACAATGATTTAGCTTCAAGATCATAATTGAAGAATAATTTTGTTTCAAACGAAAATTAGAATGGTTCAATTTTCAACGCTTCAAGTTTTAATTCATTTATTTTCAAAGTTTCCGATTACAAATCATAGTATTTTCGCCTCTTCAAAATTATTGAACTTTTTGTGGTTTGCTATCGAAAATCACTTGATTAAAACGTGGAAAATGACTCTGAATGCCACTTGATGCTAAATATTACGTGATGGATATCCATTAAAAATTTCTAGCATCCCTAGAACTTTTATCATTCTACTTTGAAATTACAATTTTCAATGCGCAATGGTGAAATAGTTTCATTCTTTGAGTCTAAAAAATGAATTCATCAGCTTTATCATTGATTGATTAATAAATTACTTATGAGAATCATTTACAGTCCTAGACTGTAGGGCTTAAGATTCTAAATAAATAGAGAAATGAATAAATTCCTCACTTGAATATTTGCAACTCCTGGAAATTGAAATGAAAGAACAAGAATCTAACGGCCGGATTAGGACAAGAACCCAGAATGTACCTATTGAAATTTCAAAACAGAACATTCAAATAAATTAAGAATAGGAAAGATAAAAAAGAAAGCAATCCTCAAAACCCCTTTCTTCTCATTCCTATCTTTCGTTTCCCTTTATTTTCATCATTTTCAAAAACACAATACAATAATATTCAAAATACCTAGCAACGTTTCGGTGTTCAACCAACACCCTTATCAAGGTAAGAAAGAAAAAGATTCAGAGGTTGCTTTCTCCTTTATCTCTTTTTTTTGTTGTGTTTTGAAACTTCAAAAGGTACATTCGAGGGTGCTTGCCCAAAATTAGGTCTTTGGATTCTTGTTTTTTTATTATATTATTCAGAAGTTGCAGATGATAACTTTGAATTTTGAACTTTGAATAGAAATTTTAGTTTGTTTTCTTTTTACAACTCCAGATGTCTAAAATTTCGATTTTCATCATTTTAGTTGAAACTTCATATCTTGAGTTGGAAATTAATCAATATTTTAGATGAGAATTAATCTTTTCTTCAAAGTTGAATCGCTTTGTGAAGAATGCATTTCTCCTTTGTTCAATATTTACAATTATTATAAATTACAATTCTACTGTATGGTTGTAGATTGACTTTTATGCTAAAAAATCAATATTTTTGGCAAATAATTCAACTGTTTTTGTAGAAAATTCAACTATTTAGTTAAAAATTGAACTATTTATTCGAAATTTCAACAACTTGGTAAAATTAATATGTTTCGATGAAAAAGTGAGTTCGCTGGTTTTACATTCAACTGTTCTGTAAATAATTCGTCTGTTTGACTCCGGGATTTCACAGTTATGATTAAAATTCATATTACTTCAGTTTAGAATTTCAATTTTTTTGGTAGGAACTTCATGCTTTTTTCTGGTTGAAAGTTTAACTTTTCATCTAAAACTTCTTTCTTTTTTGAGAACCCATCTGCTTAATTAAAAGTTTAACTACTATGATACAAACTCAATTATTTTCAGAATTGACCTTTTTGAAAACAAATTCAACTATTTTGTCATAAATTCGTGTATTTTGTTGGCGATTCGTATTTTTTTAAGATCGATCTTCTTGGTAGGAAATTAATTTTTTTAATTTAAAAAAATCTATTTAAATAATATTCACCTTTCTTAACTGAGAACTGACCTGCTTATTTTTAAGTAGATTTACTTTGTTGAAAAAAATTTTTTCCTAAGATTCACCTCTATAAATAAAAATTCGTGTCTTCTTTCTAAAAATACATCTTTCCGTGCAAGGAATCAATCGTTTGAGTTGAAAATTTAACTTTCAGGTTAAAAATTTATTTATTCCGTCAAATTTTTATCTATTCTGTTGAAATTACAATCATCGTGTTAAAAAATCGACTATTCTGTTGAAAATTCGTTCTTCTGGATCAAAATCTCTTCTTCCTTGTTCAAGAATGAACTTTCTTGTTGAAAATGCAACTGTTTTTTGTCGAATAACAATCCCTTTTAACTATTGGGTCGAAAATTCAACTATTTTTTGAAGCCGCTTCTTTCCTTGTAGAAATGGAACTTTCTTCTGAAAAGTTCGCTCTTTCGGACCGAAAATTAAACAGTCTTCTAAAAAATTCGTCTATTTGGGTTTAAAATCCAACTGTTTTGTTAAAGTTCGACTTTTCAGACTGGAAATCCAAATAGTTGGTTTCAAAATTTGACTTTTATTCTGAAAAAGTCGACATTTTAGATTGAGAACTCAAACATCTTCTGAAAGAATAGTCTTTCTGTCTTGAAAGCTAAACTATAAGGTTTAAAATACTACTACTTTTGGTTGAATATCAATCTTTCTTGTTTGTTCCGTTTCGTTAAAAATGCATCTTCAAAGGTTGTTAATGAACTACTGAGTTACAAATCGAATCAGATCTACTGGGAGGACAATAATAAAAGATTCTCTTGCATTAAAAACTGCTTTGATCCTCTGAACAAGAAAACAAAAGCACGCGAAGCGCTCGGCTAATAATGGTAATTACCTACACAAAGTATCGAGAACATAAGAACCATCATTGCCACAATCGATAAGATTATAATTTCGTTTCTTATGCACCAAGCTTTGCTAAAGCTAGCACTCCAAATAGGTCCTATAAACCGTTGAGCAGGCATGAAGTTTACCAAATTATGGAACAACGGTTCATGGATTAATGAAAAGCAGAGCAGGAATTCGTGAGCAGGTTCTAAGGAAGTTTCTAACTTTAGACAGTGCTTTGTTTTAATCAGCAATTAAAAAATTTTCTCAAGCCATTTGTCCTCAAGATGCTTCATCTGGAAGAGAACGACCAGGTGAATGAACTCTTGTTGAAAAGGAGAAGGTAAGAGGACACTAATGAGGAAAATCTGGAGAGTAAGTTACTTGACTCATTTTTCGAAATTCAAGTTGCAAGAATGTGCTTATAGAATTGAAACTTAGACAGGGTTTTCTGGAATGATATGAGAATTCAAGGAGATGAGATCATCGCGACTATAATCCTTTTCCAAATGCATTCCCTCTCAGATTCCTTTTGGAAAGCCAGCAGGAGGAATCAAACTCACAATATTGTTGAAAAGCTACAATTTATCAAGACACAAAAACGAGCACAAAAGTAACAGCAAAAACAGCTCAATTTTTGGTGATACATATAAACTTTGTGAAGATAAAAACATTGTTCTCCACCTGCTCTACCTCCAGCTTGAAATACATTAATTATCAGAACAAATGCTGATAGTCGAGACCACAAACTAAGCTCTCAAGTGCGATCTTGAACCCAAGACAAAGAATCGGATCCAATTACTGGAGATCTAGATGCGGGTTGGTTTGATGCGGAAGTCAAAGAGGAACCCTGGAACACGGTCCGGGGACAAAATAGAGCGATTTTGAGTACAATCCTTCTAATTAATTTACGCGCCCCTTCCCAAGATTAATTAAGCGACGTCCTTGTCATGAATGGAGGCAGCACGAGAAGGAGTTCTGGATGGATCGTTCTTGAGCGGTAATTTTATTAGCTGCGTCACCACGTCTCCCTTGGGACGAGTGCAAGAGAGAGAAAGAGAAAATGAGAGAGAGAGACAGGGAAGAAATTGAGATCAGTCGCTACGATGGATGGTGAATCTACGCAAGAAAGTGAGCAAGTCGAGAGCAATCTAGAGCAAGTGAGATAGGTATAATATACCTAGGGAAAAAGGGGAGCTGCGGCATTGCACGCGCGAAACTCCGCACCGTGACATGTCACCTCTCTCTGTTCAGGACAATTAATGGAGTTCCCGTAATGGATGCAATTAAAACGCATAATAGGCTACATCACGAACGACGTCATTCTCCCTAGACGAAGTTATCACTTAGGGAATTTCAGAAGCTCTGCGTGCTTGCCCAGAGGAACTTGGCGTCCGCAGCAGCATCAGAGCTGCCGGATCGATTTTAACGCTGCTCAAGAGGTAAAGAGAAGGGATGAAACAAGAGAGAAATATATATATGTGTGTATATATATATGTATTTATATAAAGTAGAGGGTGTGAAGAGAGAGAGAGAGAGAGAAACTAGGAAAGCCATAAGTTTTGTTGGACGTGAAAACGTTTATGGTCCATTCCCTCTCGTATCTCGACTCCACAAGCCGGTAACAGTTCCCGCACCTGACGTACTCGCAACATAATATATTTCTCTCCAGTCTACTTCCAAAACTCGCAGCAAATTTGGACAGCGACTTGCTTTAACTCGCGAAACTTCACACAGCTCAGAAAACAGATTCTCTGCTCTTATTTATGCATTATGGGTCCATGCTGGCAACTTGCACGCGAAAAGTCGAGGAAGCTCCGTGTTCCGCCTTCGGAATGACATCAACCTATTGTCATTCCGTTCATGGAGAAGTCGACATATTTCAATATTATCAGCTCTTCTTGCCCTGAGCATTTTTCCGAGACAGGAATGCGGCCTGCATTTTGTTGGGGAGAAGGAGCAGCTCTATGTGGGGCAGGGGTGATATGTATATTTTTTCAGCCAATTTGAGGAAAGCTGTTTACCAAAGAAGCTCTGGCAATGAGGTATGTTGTATGGTATTTATAGCCAGTCAAGACGCAAAAGACGAAACCTTTCGGTTCCGTCAGAATGGAATATTTTATTATATGCATAAATCAAAGAGAAATATTGTAGAAATTAATACAGAAGAATGATTGAAAATCAATCATTTCAAACTCAGACGTTCACAATACAAACCAAGCGTGATATTTACTCTGTTCTTGAGGTAAAGTTTATATGGAAGAAAAATTACTTTCATGTGGTTCAAGTTTATGAAAACACTGGTTATGGTTACCATCTCAACTATATTGTATCTTCCTTTGTTTCGATGCAACTATGACCACTTGAATATTACTTGAACAAAATTCTACATCTGTTTTTTCTGTTTCATCCATATTATATAGTTTGTAATGTGGCTTCAAAATAAGGGAGCAATCAAAAATGAATGTGGAGTAATTTGGGCGTATTCATTATATGGTGTGTCTTCAACTCTGCCGTACAAACTAAAAAGATTCATGAGTGCCATTTTTCTGAAAAATGAATTTTTGGTGTCACGGGATTCGTAAGAAGAAGCTGCATCTAACTGTGTTAAAAGGGATGATTAATTAACAATATTTATTGCAAAAAAAGACTGCTTAATAATTATAAATGTTAAAAAAGTTGAAAAATACAACAGAAAAAGATACCTAAAGCACTTTGCGTGTTCTAAAATCAACACACGGCATCTGATACGTAGCGCATTTACAAAAGAAAAGTTTTGCTTGCTCTTGCGTATGTTCTGGCTTTGTAGCTCTGTTCTTTTTGCCTTGTATTTTCAACTTTTCGCGACTGCTTGGAACCCTCAAGTCCATTTTTCGAATAGAAATTGTTTGAAATATCAATTTTTTATTGAAAAATATGAAAGAGCACATTATTTTTGCCAAAATGGTGTATTTAGATTATTCAAAATTTTATTTGATATTAGAGTTTTTTGGGCAGATAGCTTTTCTCGATTTTCTCTGTTCGAGTCAGATTGGACTTATCTGTCTTTTCAGTTTGTACGGCAGCTGTGTGTTGTTCAATCCATTCAATACTTACCTAATTATAAAAATTCTATTGGTTAAAAATTATATTTTATATAAGGTTGTTTGTGGTTAGCAAATATGACAAAGTTTAATATTTTATTTGCAGTATCTTCATCATTTTCAGCTTCTTGCAATAGTTTTCTTGTTAACGATAATTTCCGGATAATTTATTCTTTGGGAAAATTATTGGGTATGGGAGATGGGAAGGGGGAATTTAGACAGTAATTGAAGTCTCGGGGGATGAAAAAATGCTTTTTGAATTATTCTCAGGAGATTCGATAGATTCTTTTTTTTCATAAAAAATCCAAACAAATTGACGAATCTGTACATATCATAAGGTCATAACTGACTCAATTGCATTTTTTTAAATTCCGCCCTCAAACGATTTTAGAGATAAATAAAAAATAGAAAAAAATGTATTTACTTATTTTTATCTGACCGTCTTTTAAATTGATGAATAATGGGCATTATTTGGGACTACGAACCCTCAAAATTTCTAGACCCCAGTTCATTATGTTCTCAAATTATCATAAGAAGAGTATTATCAGAAAACACCCACACATCAATCAATAAAAAAAATTGTTCCGGAGATTCCTTTATAGAGAAGCAATATAAATATCCCAATATTATACAATTTTAAAATCAAAAACTTTTGAATTGTGCAATTGCACAACAGAGGCTGTCACTGAGAGACACTAAGAATTGTTAAAGTATTCAGAATTTGAATCTAAAACTGAACGTGAATTAGCGAGTAACATTGAGTTTTTATTCTTCCCAATTCAATGGATAAACTAGATACTCAATTGGAAATTTCACAAATTTCAACAATTTGAATTTTTAACCAAAATTTTGAATCATAGAACAACAAATCTCCTTGTCTTTTCAAAACGGGACAATTTATAATTCGGAGAAATCAAAAAACAATATCGTGGAAAACATTGAAAAACAACGACAAAGAAGCGTTCAAAACTGAAAGTTCAAGTATTTAGAAATCTAACCTGAAATTGTACGAAATTCACCAATTGACAATAAGTTCTGAGCTTTCTTACTTCGATTGATTAACTAGACTTATTATTATTATTATTATTATTATACCATTAAGCCAAATCCCTTTCGGGGTAAGCGAAACTCGTTGCGTTGTATTAGAAATTACAAAGTTTGAAAAATTTTGAATTTTGAACCATGATTTTGATCATTTTATTTGAAAAACTGCAAAATTTGAACAAAAACAGTCTTAATTTGTTCGATCCTGAATATCATGAATCAATTTGTCTATGTGTATCAAAATTTCGGTACGGACAGCGTCTTTCTTCGTGCAAATGTACACTGCACAATTTTTATATTATACGACTTCAAACATTTGAATGTGAACACCATTTTTCTTAGAAGATTCTGATCTGAAAATTTTTCAAAATTAAGGAAATTTTTTTCCTGCTTCCATCTAAAATTATCTAAATCTAAACCTTATGAATTAAAATTGTAAAATTGTAAAATTGTTTAAAAGTAAAATTGTTACTATTTGGATAGAATTATATAATCTTATTTCAATTTAAATAAAAAATCATTCAACTTCAACATCTTGGAAACTCAAAACTTTTAATATTGATGGCTTCAAAACTCAAATCGGTATTTGGATAGAATTATATAATCTTATTTCAATTTAAATAAAAAATCATTCAACTTCAACATCTTGGAAACTCAAAACTTTTAATATTGATGGCTTCAAAACTCAAATCGGTATACTTTTAATGTTTTCCATCTCGAAGAATTACATTATTTGGAAGGATTTCAAACTATTAAGTATGTGCAAGAATAGTGAAACTAGGAAGAATTTTGATTTCGGCTTCGGACAGTAAGATCCCCCTCGCAGTAATTGGTTCTTGATGAATTTCAAATCAAACTTATTTTCTGCTGGCTTCTTACAAAGTTAAAAAAAAGTGATAAGATTTCAAAGAATGCTGGATTTTTTCGGGAAAAAGATTCTCTACAACTTGAAAAATATGTTAATAATTTCATCGAATAATTTGTTTTAAAAAACAATATCAATGTTTCACTGTTTTTGAATGAAACGGAATCTTTTCCCTTCTAAAAGAGCAGACCATGAGTAATAATAATAGTAATAATAATAAAGTAATTTTTGAAAGTACCGCAATATGAGAAGCGGCTCGTTTATTATGTTTTTTACAATAACAAATAAAAAGGAATTAAAATTCAATCAAATCAAAATCAAATTCATGTTCAAATCATGCTAAAAAAGTGCTTAGGAAAAAAACTTCACGATTTATTTATGTTTCCAATGATTTTAATGTGAATGAAGCTATCAAAATGTATTGAAAAACTGAATAATCTGCCCATTTTGATAATTTTATCCATTTTCTACCCTTAAAAAATTGTAAAGGGTATTTTTTGATCTTTCAAAAGAAGTGATTATCTAGTCAACAATATTATACATTTGGTTTGAAAAGAAAATACCATGACCTGCTCTCCCGAATAGAAACGTGAATTGTTACGAAAATCATTCAACGGGATAAAAAATACAGCGTTTCCATAAAAAAATTTGCATTGATCTTGTTCAAATGCTAGATATTATGATCTATGCCACAGTGGTTCAAAATCCCAAAAAGCTAACCAACAATCAGAAACCCGATATTTCACTTTTTTCGAGTACCCATATAAGGTTTTTGGGGTCGCTTATATCAAAAATGGAGTCAATAATCTAAAATTAAAAATGGCGGACATTTTTCTAAAATTTTCCATGTATCTACTTGAAAATGAGTACTACAGGGTTTTTGGTGTCTCTGATTTCGGAAATGAAGTCAAAAAAAAGCAGGAAAAAAAATTCTCTACGTGAACTTGTAAATTGGGTACAAAAGAAGATAAATTTTTCCCTTGTAATACATCGCGCACATCGAAAACATGTTTGCGAAATACACATATTCAATTATTTATTCCTAATGTACGCACCTTCACGAGCATTTTCCAAGTGGCACAAACTTTTTCCACCAAAAACTCACTGAATGTGGCAAATTTTAGGAAAATGTCTACCATTTTGGGTCTACTATTTTGAATTTTAGATTTTTCACTTCATTTTCGAAATCGGCGACCCCCAAAACCCCTTGATACTCATTTTCAAGTAAATGCATGGCAAGTTTTAGGAAAATGTCCGCCATTTTGAATTTTGTACTTCATTTTCGAAATCAGCGACCCCGAAAACCTCGTAAGGGTAGTCAAAAAAAGTGAAATATCGAGATTCTGATTTTTAGCCAGCTTTTTGGGATTTTGAACCACTGTGCTATGGTACAATATTTTCACAAACTGCATATCAAGTTTTTAGCGATTGTTCATCTCAAAAAAAGAGATACTTAATTATAAAAAATGGAGTTTAACGGTATAATTTTTTTTTTTCCGACACGTCTTTCTCATGTTATAACCTAAAAGTTATGTTAGGATATCTGCTATCTAAAACACATCATCGATTCAAAGGACAAATACAAACGCACACACATACATACACCCTAAACTGTAAGACTCTGTAAGGCTACGAATCTCTTTCAGATAGTTCAGCAAGATTGCTTTCTGATATGGGAAGGGGTAGAGACATCGAGTGAATATCAACGGCAAACCTGTCTTTCCCGATGCTGGAAACTACCAAAGTCCTGCCCAAGGCTCTTTGGTTAGGCAACAGATGTTCGCTACGACTTCACTTTACAATTCTGTGCCAAAACTATACACCCCTTGCAGGAAATGTGCTTAAATAGTCGTCATGACCCAATGTTAACGACCCGTCACCGACCAGAACTCGTAAAACTACCCCAACCCTTACTATTATCACTCTCAATCCCATCATCAAGTTTCTCCAATTCCTTATCGCTCATTGATTTCAAGAAAGTGGAGGCTGAGTAGGAGTGTCAATGGAACTCTGAATCCCATAAACTATATCAATCGTTCCACAGTATGCGAAATACGACTTGCATTTGGGGGTGTCGAGGGAGAGGGAAGGGGGTGGATTCTTTTTTACGATCCTCCGAACTCAGTTTGCTGCAAAACTTTAGTGAAACGAGCTTTCGAGTTGGAACGTCATTTCATAAAGTACTAAAGTTACAGAGCATATTCATGTAAATTCCATAAGATAATCCTGATAAATTCCTTTGGAAGAAAATTATTTCGTATTAGAAATGCTTTCAGGTTTTTATATATAGTTCAAAGAAGTGTGCACTTTGAAGTCTGGAACAGCCACCAATCAACTTCTTCAAAAATGAAAAAATTGGAAATATTAGTTCAAAGCCGGCAGACGTGTTTATTCTGAATAAATGACTGATCTCTGCACAAACACAAATCTTGTTAACGATTTTTCTGGCTACCATGTTTGAAAACAATTAAACCATATACTCATGGCTATTGATTTGAATATTGTGCTCAAGGATTCCAAACTTAGGGAGGCTATAACCTATTCGGAAGTGAGACAACATCTACTTGAAGGAATGTCGAGGGAGCAGATACCTTTTATATACTGCTCCATCTCTTTTCCTGCCCATCCACAATAATAATCAAAGCGCTGATATTTTGTACAATGGAAGTAATGAAGTACAGAAGGCCACTCCCTTAAGGTGCTTCATCAAGGATAGGTTTTCGCTGAGGGGAAAATTCTCTTACACTGGTGAATTGTTAGTTGTAATA
>WSXT02125318.1:0-10842 GCA_011762715.2 Neuroterus valhalla
ATCAGCGCCAGAGTTTCCTATTCTCCCCGCGGAGTCAAATTGGGAATTATAATCATAATAATCGTGTCATCCCCCTGACTAAAATTGAAAATGTAACAGATAAAGCTAGAATTGCGATATCAGCTGTCCTGTACGATAGCGAGACCTGGACGTACCGGAAAGAGGACAAGAGTAAAGTCAACGCGATCGGGATGTAATTTCTGCGTGATATAGGCTGTTAAACGCTAATGGACAAAGTGAGTAGTGAGTGGGTTCTGAAAGAATGTGGTGCAAAGAAAAGCTGTTCGACAAGAGTGGAAGAAATTTGCTGAGATGGTTCGGTCACGTTGAGAGAATGGATGAAGAACGAATAACAAAGCAAGTGTATCTAGGTAGGGTAAATGGTAGCATACCCAGTGCGGACCAAAGAAGGAATGGATAGAATGTGTGAATGAGACCCAAAAAGCGTGCATGAAAAGATGCATGGATGTGAAAGAAGGAAGAGATGTATGCTAGAAAAAGGATGATTGAAGAGCAATTGTACATAAGAATAAGAGTTAGGCCTAAAACGAACGATTTTGGATACTGATTGGCGCGCCTAAGGATAACGCTTAGTGGAATAATTCAATATCTTCAAGAAACCCTTTGTACGGGGTGTTGTTTCATGAATAAAATAAAAAACAAGCCTCAAAAATCAGAAGACTGTGCGTTCCAAAAATAAAAAAGTGTCAAAACTATTGAATATTATTGTTATTATTCCTTTGAAGAAAAATTGTGAAACAACCAAGCACGAAATATGTACTATCATTCGAGAAGAAAGAATTTAGGTTCTGAAACATCATATTTTAGGATGGCCGCCGGACCGAGAAGCTGTGAAATGGTCGTGAATTTTTTGAAACCAAGAAATAATAGTGAATTTGGCCTTCGGCCGGGTATTTCACCAGTTTTTAGGAGAAAAATCTATCTAATCACTTGATATATCACAAATTTTACATCACAAGATATAAAATACAATTTAAAATGAGTTTGACTCCACACTTTTTTCCAAATGCCGAGTTGAATTGTCAGCTTTTCCAGTCATGAGATCATCCAAATTACAATGTGTGATTCTAAAATCTTGTACCATCGAAAATTTCCGTTTGGGGCTCGATTCAAGATCTACATTCCATAGACTACATTTCCAATTTGAAGAATTTTAAAGTGCAGTTTTGAAAATTTACAAAATAAAAGATTAAAAGCTTTCGAAATCGAAATATAGATAATACCTAATGAATGATTTTCAAAATTCAACTGTAATTCCTGTATTCGATATTGTACAATAATTGGATGATAATATTGGACAATTCTAAATCTGTTCACTTAGAACGTCACAATGTTAATTTTAACTCTTCTGTTTAGAAAAATTTTTGTTTGTAAGTAAGAATGTCGAATTTTCATATGTAAATAACAGATGAAAAAATATTTATATAGAAAAATTTCACGTGAGTTGAGGAAATACTAAGAATTTTTCCTATAAAATTCTGAAGCTCAAAGGATTCAAAAAGAATTTTGAAAGATTCTTGGTAAAATTCAAACTGATTTTTTTATTTCGAAAAATTCATTTTGGCACAATATTTAAGAATGTTCCGAAGCTCACACAAATTTTCATGCATGAATAAGAATGGAACCGTTAAAAATTTGAAAAAAATTGGAATAAGTTCAAGAGATATTCAGAAGTTTTGAACAAGTTCAAAAATAATTTGAAACTTTAAGAATTTCAATGAACTTAGACAAAATGTAGACTTTCGAACTACTTTTCAAGCGTTTTGAAAGGATCCAGAATTGAAGAGAAATTGTATTAGGATTTCTCCGAAAATTGAAAATTTTTTTTCATTTTGAAAAATCAATTTCAAGCGAGATTTCAAGAGAATATTCAAAGAGATTTTAAAGGATTCTGAATCTGTGCAAATAATAATCTAGAAGATTTTGAAATTGTTTCTTTCAATTTTGCAAGATTTATTGAAATTGTGGGTGAAATTCGAACCATTACATAAGATATTCAGAAGTCTTGAAAAATAAAAAAATAATGAAATATTTGTAAAGATTCCATGAAATGGGGAAAAATGTACATTTTTTAATATTTTGAAATCAAATTTGAAAGCTATCAAATTATTTTAAAAGGTTCTGAGATAATACATTCTTCTTAAGGTATATAAAACTTGTTGACTCATTTATTCATGAGTAACAGAAAACAGGCGGAACAAGAGAAAAAAAATGGAAAAATGCACTATGTGGTTATTTATCAATGAATTTTGGCAGACAAGGGTTATACGATAGCCATTCATATGCACTTCAAAATAAAATTTGTTTCGTATGTTTCTGAATCATCCATAATGGAGAAATTATAGGTATCACTTCAAAACATGGCGTCTTCTGTTTTCCCATATCTCCACCGAAGGTAAAAAAAAACAAAAATTCTCCTATATTCTATACCATGTAGGATAGGATATAAAAAAATCAAAAGTTTAAAAAAAAAATGGGTGTGAAAAAGAAATTATTGAAAAGAGGTCGATTTTACCACAACACCCCTTTGAACGCGTTCTCCCAAAAAAAGCATTTTTTAAAAGTTTTTTTAAAACTTAGGGCAAGAGTTTTAAAAAACTATCGAGCATATTAGGAATCTGTAAAATGGAACTTAATCAGTAAACGTCTCGCCACCAGTAGACACGAGCTTTTTCGAATTTTTTTTTTCAACTTTTAGAGCACTTCTCAGCTTGGAAAACAGGGTCGAAAAACGCATTTTTTATTGAAATCGCTGCCATTTTTTCAAATTTCAAAATGTTTCAAAAAGCCTGTGTCTACTTTTGGTCGTTGTAATAAAAATAAAGAGCATCAAATGTATTTGTTGTTTCAAGGTTTGAAGCTGAGAACTCTTGCCGCAAAGTTCACCATGTCGCCCCGGCAGAGGTCACTTGAAGGACGCGTGGAGGTCAAGGCAACAATTAGAACATGGATTTAAATTTTTTCCAAAGGTTCGATAATGCATTACAAAATAAAAAACTCTCATGTCAATATCATGTGTAGTTTTTCCGCAATCCATTGTCAGAAATAGGCTCGAAATTCGGGCGCAAAGGTAGACGACCCCCTTAATTGCCAGTCTACGAATGAACCAGGATTTGAACTCTTGTCCTGCCAGCGTTGAAGTTATCAATCTCTCAAAATATTCAATCTCCTCCGAAGTTCATTTACAGGATGGCGTAGCTTATACTGGATGTATTGTGCCTCCAAAAATTTCACTTCATCTGGTTCAAGTTTCCTTGATTTTCTGGTTATTACGTTAAATGCTGACGGTTCATCAGATGTATTATAACACAAACGAGGAAGGCCGTTGTACGAAATTGCATACATTTCACCTTTACCGTTCCAAAGTATTGGATAATGTCTACCGTCTTCCACGACTACAAATCTTTGATCCAGTTCAGGATCATCGACAACCACCTGCATAGTTTCCAGCATCAGGGGCAGAAGATATCTTATTACTCTTAAGTCCTGCATAGTACTGGGAATTTCAGGAGGACTTTGATTCCCTGAACTAGTTTCGCCAGGCCCTGTAAAAGAAAATAGTAATCGGATAACTCAAATGATTGGTGAATTATTTTTCAGGAGGCATAACCCTTCTAAAAACTTCGGACAAGTTTTGGACAAATTTTGAATTCCAGAATCGGTCCGAAACGTGATCTGGTTTTTGTCCTCCGGATTCTCTCCGAAAGTGTCCGCAATTTGTCCGACGGGAGGAGCACGAAAATACATCTGGTTTTCATCCGGTAAAATACGACAGTTGTCCGGTGTGACGGATTCAATCAGTCCGGAAATAATCCGTTTGATTCCGCGTTTTGTACGGTATAACGGATGGTATTTATCCGAATTGTATCCGGTCATGTCCGTTTTTTGGACGATCTTCCGGATGTGGTTATTCCGGATTGTGTCCGGTCGAATCCGTGTTTTGTACGGTCTGAAGAGTTCGATCAATCCACGCATAGAAATTGAGTATATATTCTAAACCGAATATATACACTATAAAGTATTATACATTAAACATACCTCCATATAAATTTGAATTCGGAAATGAAAACATTTGGAGTTACATATTTGTATACTGTGAAAACATATGATATTATCAAATTAAAAGCTCAACAGAAAAATCGGGTTAGTAGAAAATGAAGCTGGCAGGAATCGAACACCTTGATTTATCAACATTGATGATGATTTTATAATTTTTAAAACCAAATGTCTTATAATTCGACTTAAAAAACTTCGAAATTGAAAGTAATAACGTTAAATATTCTGTTTTAATGAGGTCAAAAGTAGGATTGAATGAAATTCAAAAATATCCATAGATTTTTTTTTTAAGTCCAATCATCAATTCCATCATCAATTACAACTCAAAGCCGCAGAATAATTTCGGATAGGACTGGGCTATTTACGGAGTCGATGTTTTCGAACGTACCGATTTCGGATTTATCCGGATCACTTCCCGTTTTTGAATTTAAATAGAATAATTTCAAGTTCTGAATCCCGGACTGATTTCGGATAAAGCTAGACTATCTCTGGAGTCGATGTTTTTGACCAGACAGATTTCGGATTAAATCAGACATCTCTCAGTTTTCACTTCCAGAAGAAAAATCTCAGGTTCTGAATTCCGGACCGATTTCGGATAGAGCCGGACTATTTCTGAAGTCGATGATCTTAAACAGACAGACTTTGGATTCAATCGGACTATTCTCCGTTTTCACTCTTCCAAGAATAATCTCAGGTTCGTAATTCCTGACCGATTTCGGATAGAGCCGGATATTTCTGAAGTCAATGTTTCTGATCAGACAGATTTTGGATACAATCGGACTACTCTCCGTTTTCACTCCAACATGAAAAATCTCAGGTTCTGAACTCCGGACCGATTCCTGATAGAGCGGGACTGTTTTCGGAGTCTATGTTTTCGAACGGACAGATTTTGGATTTATTCGGACCACTTTCCGTTTTTACTCTTACAAGCATAATCTCAGCTTCTAAATTCCGGACTGATTCCGAATAAAGCCAGCCTATTTCTGGAGTTGATGTTTTTGAGCAGACAGATTTCGGATTTAACCGGACTACTCTCCATTTTCACTTGAGCAAGAATGATTTCCGGTTCTGAATTCCGGAATAATTTCGGATGAAAGCGGACTCTTTCCGGGGTTGAAATTCATTTTCCGGACAGACTTCGGACTCAGCCAGACAAATTCCAGATTCTTTTCGTACAGTTTTCGGATTAGATCAGACAGGTTTCGGAAGAAATTGCTGAATCGGATCGATTTCGAATGAGTTCGGATCAATACCAGAATCCGAAATTTTTAGAAGGGAAGTCATTGTTCTTATTACATCACAAAGAGATAGACCAGTCGTAATCATATTGACACGATGAAAAGGTTGCTCCTCCTAACTTACTTGAGCAAGGAGGCTCAAGCTTCGTTACATTTGTATTTCAGAAATATATCACGGCAAATCTGGAAATTATAAAACTTCTGGCTCATACCGATTCATAAAATAAGTTTTTTTCTGGAGATTCACATGACTTTTCAAAAAAAGTGACTTTTCAGGATTTCGGGGAATGGTTGGGAATTGTGAGACACCGCGTAAACCGAATTGAAACTCAACACCTTCAAGCCAACAACTCAATAAGCTTCATCTTCATCATCATCATCTCCTTTTTTGCGTAAGAACGCGGCATGGTGGCTACAAAACGGGAAAAAGTCAAGAATACCAAACAAAATACAATTTAACGTACCGAGAAACACTGATATGGAGTGTCTCACAGTTCCCCACTGAAAGTGTCTCATGATTCCCCACGACCTATGTTTTGCATTATGGCAGTGTGTAAACGACTGAAAGAATTTCCATATAAAATGGATTGTGTGAGTCGAAGGGCTAAAGCTGAACAAAAAAAAATTGCATAATTACTCGAGTGGGTTTTGAACAGCACTCTCAAAACATTGGCAAACAAAGGAGCGCGAGGAAAAACTGGGAAATTCGATTTTCGAGTCACGGTCACAGCGAAGGATAAAAACAACTGCGCATAATTATTTCCCTAATTAATATGAGCTCTGACCGAGATAACACAATATAAGCTGTTCCGATCCGTCACCGTTGACACGTGCGCAAATCACAGCGCTAACTCACGATTTACCACGTCTCACAATTCCCCACTTTCCCCTACTCATTGGGGAGTAATGTCAGAAAAGTAATAAAATTATCCATCTTCTCTTAAGGACAATCTCTGAAATTTTTTCGGGAATATTCGCCCCTTACCTGAAAATTATTCCAGAAATAATGGAAAATTGTCTATTTTTTTCGGAAAAATTATTTGATCCAACAAAATTTGTGAATTTTCCATGCGAAAGTGTGGGGAAAATTGTCGATTTTTTTTAAAGTGTGAGTTCAATGAGATCAAATAAATTACTACGTATATATGGATTGAACATGCCATTGTTAAATGCCGCCTTATTTTGAAACAAGGAGATATGGAAAAATGAACATTGTTTTTGGTACGGGGATCGAACCTTAGACCTCATCTCTGGAACCATGACGCTCAACTGATGTGGATCATTTTCATTGAGATATTTGAGGTTCCGTTCTAGGTTGCGTAGCAAAAATCAGAACATAACCTTAAATACGTAAGAGGGTTTAAAACTCATCAGTACCTGATTATTCCTATTCATAAGCACGCTCTTCTGTTGAGGAAATCAAAACATAACCTATGATACCTTGGAAAAGTTTTTCCGCGTCAATACTAGATGATTTCTATTAAAAATATTATTTTCTGATGAGAAAATTTAAATGTAACCTAAATCACCTCAAACTTATTGTATCTCATAAATACTTAATGATTTTTATTCGATGGCACTCATTTATGTAGGAAAACCCCCAACATAACCTGGAATACCTTGAAGGATTTTGCCTTTATCATTACTCAATCAGAACCTCAAATATCTTAATGAAGATGATCCTCACCAGTACTTAAGGATTAAGGTTCGAAAATACCCATTACAGTTCAGGAAATCCCAACATAACCTAGAATACAGTCCGCCCCCACCAATACTTGATGATTTTTATTTGAAAATATTCAATTCCAAAGTAAAAATCAGAACATAGCCCTTAATAAGTCATAGTGAATAATACTCATCAAAACCTGATTATACTTATTCGAAAACACGCTCTACTGTTGAGAAACTAAAAACATAACCCCAGATATACTACCGTCAGAGATTAGAAGATCGATGGACGCAAGCACTATTAAAAATTACAGCTGGCTTTGAACCACGGTAACTCAGCGAAAAAAAATGGTGAAGCATTCTAAAAAAACAGTTGGAAAGCCTATAAGATTCCACGTCTAGTGATCTCAAACAGATTTTGATTTTATTGTTTGAAGAGAATACAGCACGTGATAAGTTTGGATGAAAAATTCTAGATTTTCTAAAATTCTGTACCTTGAATCCAACTTCTAGCATGTCCTAGGAAAATCTTTTCAAAAAACTGAAAATTATACGACATATAGTCTGAATTTTATCTTTAATATAAGCCAAAGAAACTTGAAAAATCTCTATCGGTTCCCGAGATACGATTTAAAATGTTCAATTGTATCTGAGTTGAGTTTCAGTCGACGATCGCGGTTTTTGGCCGGTCTGCTGCTCCCTTCCTTCGTTGAGGCAGAACCGAAAAGGCTACGCACAGAGGTGGTGCATCCATGGTTTTTCTAATTATTTATAATTATTTTATTTAGAATCATTAATTAAAATGTAGGTATATTGAAGTTATAATAATATATGATAATAATTTCATTATTATTCTCTTTTAAGATTTTTGAGAGTTTCTCTTACAATAATTTATTTAGAAATTAGATGCTGAATTCGTTTGAAAAACAGTTTACTCTCGTAAGAATATATCTCCATCTTTATCAATATTCTAGGTGATAAAAATGTTAAGAAATAAAAAAACTATTCATCATTTTTTTATTCTCTTATATGGAGATGATTGTGAATTGAAATAATTGTAGATATTTAAAAAAAACAATGAATAATTTTAAGAACTTGCAGTCGTTTGAAATAAAAATTACTAATAAGCAGAATTCAAAGTGTAAGGGAGCCCCTATCACGCACTGCTTCTGGGCGTGGTCTATTCGGTCCTAGCTCAACGAAGGAGGCGAGACGCAGACCGGCCTAAAACAGTTTTCGTCGACTGAAACTCAACTCAGATGCGATTGAACATTGTTAATCGTATCTCAGAACCGATAGAGATTTTTCAAGTTTTTTCGGCTCAAATGAAGGATAAAATTCAGACTCTACGTCGTATAATTGTCAGATTTTTGAAAAAATTTTCCGAGGACATGCTAAAAGTTGGATTCAACGTACAGAATTTTAGAAAATCTAGAATTTTTTTTCCAATTTGATCACGTGCTGTATTCTGTTCAAAACATAAAATCAAAATCTGTTTGAGATCACTAGACGTGAAATTTTATAGGCTTGCCAACCGTTTGTTTTCAGAAAGCTCTATCATTTTCTTTCGCTGATTTATCGTGGTTCGAAGCCAGCAGTAATTTTTAATAGTGCTTGAGTCCATCGATCTCATACTTTTCGACGGTAGTGTACAATTTTATTCCATCATATATTTTACTATTAGGTTCAAAAATTTTGTTTTTTCGTAGTTGAAAATATTGTACTAACTGATGAGTGAATATTTATACCTGCATGTAATTCTAAATGTGAATATTTAATCCTCAAAGATTTTTCGCGATGGCTGCTTTTTTATTTATTGCTTCAGAGAATAATCTATGGGAAGTTATAGAAAAAGGAAACATGACAGAAGAAAAGTTTGATGGAGGGACCTGATTGTGCAATTGTGTAATTAATTGAGGATTGTGCAATATCTTCAGCATTATATTGGATCACTTACAGAAAGCAGTGTTGTGAAACTTGTATAAAGACTGCGCCATTTTCCCCAGATAGAGATATTCAATATTTACTGCTTCGCAATAAAAACATAAGTTCTATTTACGCATTCAATTTTTATTAATACTCCCGTTTACACGGATCAAAAAAAAAAACAGTGGGAATTGTTTGCATTATCAATTTTCGGAGATACTGGTTAAGGAGATTCTGACTGGAAACTGAAAAATAGATGCAATACAAATAATTTAAACACTCTAACCTCGAAATCTCAACTTCCAAATGATTTCCTTGAATATCGTGGTATAAAGTGCTGTTTGATACGTGTGAGAGGTTATTTTTAGCGAATAAGACGGTTTTTGCACGAGTTTCGTGCAGAGACCGTCTCATTTGCTAAATAATGACACCTCACAAATACATCGAAATATACCATAATACTTTATTTCTTGAATTCCAAAATTTTTCGAATTCAATAAATGTAATAAGTAATCTTTCCATACTAATTTTATCTCAAATATGATTACATTGTGAGAAAAAAATTTTTGTTGTGCGAAATAAGTTTTCGAAGCCCCATGACGTATATACGTTCCCAGCGGACACGTTCTGTAAATGTTACATAAAAAAGGGAACATTTATGCATGAAATTGTTTCAATTGTGTTCTGTAACAATTGCAGAACATGAAGGTCACACTGTTCTGTAACGCTGTTACTGCAAGGATACGTAACAGTTCTAGATTCCCGTTTTGTAACTCATATAGAACAGACAGATACATTTGTCTGTTACTAGAATGCTACATGTGTTCTAAGAACGGAAAATGAAAATCGCATTCTTCTGTAACGATGTTACTGTAAGAATATGTAACAGTTCTGGAGTTTTGTTCTGCAACTAAAATATAATAGTGTGATAGAATCGTTCTGTTACTAGAATGTCACAAGTGTTACAAGAACGGAACAAAAGTCACACTGTTCTGTAACGCTATTACTCTAGGGATATATGTATTACTTAAAGGATATATGTCTATATTCCATTATTGTGATGTAATAGCTATGTATCAGTGTTGCATATTGGTTACGTATTTTAGTTCCATATTTGTAACGTATTTGAGTTCTATATTTGTTACATATTTGAGTTCTGTATTTGTTATGTATTTGAGTTCTATATTTATTACGTAACAGTGGCATATTCTTGTTCTGGAACTGTTACAGAACGATTTTAGAACAAACCCACATTGTAACACTTTTGGATATATGTTAGGGCACTAATACAAAACAATGTTCCTATGTAACCTCGTTCCTAAATTGTTAAAATAATACCTTTTGACATATAACGCTGTTCCCGAATTGTTACAGAACAAATCCTTTTATAATATTGTCACATAGATGTTGCAGCACTATTACAGAACAATTCACCTCTGCAACCATGTTCCTAAGTGGTTCTAAAAATATATATTGATAAATAACGCAGTTAAACTGTTCCGAAATAATTCCAGAACGATTACAGAACAAAGTTATACCATACCACTGTTATACATGTGTTACGGCACTATCACAGAACATGGTTCATCCGTAACACTGTTTCTGGATTGTTCTGGATTTTTTCTTCCACATATAACGCTGCTCCGGAACTGTTACAGATCCTTAATAGAGAATCGTTCTGTAACAGTGTTACAGAACTGCTAAATCTATTTGCTTAGCTTTATTTCTTTTTGTATTTCTGAATACAGTTTGTTAGCGATAGGTTATCGTATATCATATTAAAAAATAGTACGTAAAAACAGGCGATCATGAACGTGCACTGCCCGACCGAAACAACAGACAAAAATGAAATCGATAATATTAAAGACTTATACTACGAAACGGTTGAACAAGTCTATGATAGGTTCTCGTCGTACGATGCAAAAATAGTACT
>WSXT02125329.1:0-10842 GCA_011762715.2 Neuroterus valhalla
ATTGATTTGTCGCTAAGAAGTAGAGACAGTTCTAATCGCTTTGGGACCGAGATGCCGTTAGCATTCCAGGTCAGAATCGAAAGTTTATTCTTATGAGCGCTGAGGGATTGGCTGCTGGAAGGCCACCGCGAAGACGGAGACGAAGTCCCGAAAAAGCTGCTGAAGTTGTGGATTCTGTATAGGATCGGAGGATTGTGGATGGTCATGGACTTTGCTGGAAGGACGGTATGGAATAGGAGAAAAATGTGCAAGTCCTGACAACAATCTTTACAAACAATTTCAAAAGAAAATAAGATCCATTCACAGTTTTTTCGCAATTTATGGTCGTTGCAAGCTTCTACGAAAAAGAGGAAACTTGGAGCATGATGTTCTGAAAGGTTCCGAGCGCGTTCTTCAAACCGAAACTCATTACCCGGAATTGGTACTGACCTTCCCCGGTTGTCGAAAATGCAGTATATCGGCGGGATGCGGGCGACATTGTCGATAATCTACGCAGAATCTGTAATCGCCGTCCTTTTCCCCTCTTCTCCAGAGTTGTAATTAAATGGTTCCATCCAATTTAGTGGTGGCCTCCACGTTGACGAGTAATGTGTGGTGGGGAGGGCAGGCAATTTTTTAACTCGGAGGGCGTTAATACGGATTGGTTTACAAAAATTTCCGACGCTTGGGTGTCGATCTCGGCGATTACTTCTCGCTGACGTTGTGGCGTTGTATTGTCGGGCTTCAATCACAGGACACTCCCTGTGGAAATAATGTTCCGGGACGTGATGGCACTGCGGCGAGGGTCTGTAGCAGTTGTAACCTCTTTGGTGTTGTGGGTTGTTTCTGAGTTGGTGGTACATTTTGCCTGTGACTCATGGTTTGCTTTGCGAGGGTTTTCCTCCACTTTGTCATTTTCGGCCTGCACGGCTCTCCCGACTAGTTCTTCAAAGGAAGTTATGTTTGCAGCTCAAAGGACCTTTTTAATGGAAGGTGTAAGGGCTTCCAACAGAAGTGATAGGATCTGCCCCTCGGTCGCTGTAGGTAACGGTCGCAGGGCGAGTAAATTTCTTTTTTTGAACAAATTTAACTACGTCCTCACGCTCCTCTTGCTTTGTGGAATACAACATAAAGTAAAGCTCATTCAGTGCTGTGACTCCCGCAAAGAGCTGAGCCAGCAGCTTGCGAATTTAGTCCCATGGTAACGGAAGGGGCTTGCATAGCTCACACCATTTTCTGTCTTTTTCTGTGAGATACTTAGTGCCCACCTTGACCACAAGGATGGTTTGATGGGAGCTTTCATGAAGTAACATTCACATAGGTCTAGAAACGCCCCAGGGTCTACGGCCCCCTGTCATGTTCGTCAGGGGTTCTGAAAGCCCGCACCAAAGCCCGCCAATCGGCGAGAGGTGCGCTGGTAAGTGTGATTGTTGGTGCGTAAACCGTTCCTCCGGCTGCAGGTGCTGCTTGCATGACAGCAAGAGCCGGCTGAGAATTAGACGTGCCAGTTGAATGGCCGTGTGTGCTGGTGAGTAAGCTGTATTTGCCGGTGGTGTATTAGCGTCTTGCAGCAATGGGTCTGTGTCAATTGATGGTAGTGCACGCCCGGCGTTCACGATGCGCGTCGGGGCTGGTGAAGTTAAAATAATCGGCCGGGGGTTGTTCGGTACGATAATTCTTTCCGGGCGGTTGCTGGTGACTGGCATGACGTGACAACCTGTGTGTTCAGCTGTTCAGTGAAGAGCACCCCTGAAGAACTGCGGGTAGTATCAGGCATGGATCTGCTTCTACCATGCCGAATAGTGAGGAGCGATGAGCGGCGTTGCCTGCCACTGGGCTGTGGCGAGTCTGCGGTACTAGCCTTGACGTTGTCCATAGTGGACGGGCTATGGGAGGTCGACACCGAGTTTTGGGATAAAGACTCCTAAACTGAGTAGTTCCTTGTTGCCAGAGGGTAAGGAGGGTGTCATGCAAGGATACGGGTTGTTAAATGGGTATTCCTTGAGGCACAAGAATGCTGGTCCACTGACCTGTCACTTGTAGCCGGTGAGGGCCCAAAAAACTTACTATACGCGAAGAAAACACTGCGGCGATACCCCTGTAAGAAGACGATAACCGCTACGAGCTAGAAGAGAACACACATAGAAAGAAGAGAAGTTCCTTGGTTTGAAAGCTGAAAATTTATTTGGCGCGAGAACGCAGAGATTGGGGCAGCGCGATTGCTCGCTAGAAAAATCGGAAAACGACTGACTGGCAAGAGCCCCTCTCACCTCTCTTCAGCCGAACGCAGAGTTCTCCGTGGCGGCGGGGACGCCATCCGAGCAGGCCTCACTACCACGCGTCGACTCTGCGCTTCACTTATTCTACTGAAAAAGTAAAGTTTCAAATGTAAATCAAAGATATCACTAATTGAATTCAGATTACGAGATAATCAACATTGATTTATTTCTAACTTGGGATAAAGTTCCGAAAAGCACTTACCTTCCTAACTTGTCTTTATTTTCTCCCAGGCACCACAAGGTATGGAGGGAAAGAAGGGTCCTTCGGATGTTTTCTTATCATTTCTAAACTGTTCAAACATAAATCTGGTGAATTCACAAAGCCCAACTGACCCTTGTCTTCCTTTCATTACTATTCCTAACATTATATAATTTTCCTAATATAATTTATGGACTCAAAACGACTTACGTGTAGTAGATTGATGCACGCGTATGCATCATGAATGGACACGCGTACATCAATTCTAATTGCCTCATTGCCATTCTCCGCGGAAAAACTCATCATAAATTGTGGGCTGATGATTATATTCTATTCTTATTATGAATACTCTTCCTAATTGGAAGCACGTGATATTCAGGTTGTACGTAGTGACTCGCCAGCTATCGTCCATGGGGCGGATGGCCCACAGAACAGCATGATTAATTCTTGGAGAAAGCAAATCCGTCATTGCAAGCCTTGAAAATCCCTTCAAATTATCGTGTTTGGCCTCTACTCAAATTGTGTTCAGAAATTCGAGTGAGGGTCCAGGTTTACGATTAAACGGAATGTGCGAGGCTCTCAATTATGGATTTGACATTAAACGAAGTAATTTGATTATCAATCGAAAAAGAGGAATTCTAATAGAATGTGTTATAGTTAATATTTTAACGGGAAAATACACTTATTTCAAATGAATAGTTTGACTTTTTTTCCGAACCAAACATCAAATTTTTCACCTAGCGTAGGCCACATGACGTCACCATTTCCAAAACCCATGAGAGAGCGGTAAGGCACTCCCATGATTGGTCACAGAAATAACAGAGTTCGCCACCGTTTCTTTCCCAAGGTTGCAAGGGAACTGGACGGAAATTTTAGAAATGTTAACTTTATATTATGCGAAATTAGCGGCTTTGATGATTTTTATGAACAGAAAAGAAGTAAAATTTTTAATAAAGACATTATTTTTGGGATGACTAACCAAATGGCGAAAAAAGGCTCTTCGTCTCGGAATTCGAGACGAGTATTTATTAGACGTCTTCAATGGACAACGCCAGTGATTATCTCCTGGCCCACATTGCGCTGGAAAAACATTCGTGAACGAATTGGTTTTTAGCGATCGCTATCATTCGATTATAATTTTTTTCATCCAAATTAAAGCTAATGAAATTTCGCATGAAACTGTAATGACGAGTTTTCGAATTTTTTATATTTATCTTTTGATTTTATAGAAAAAATGAAGCAATCCTCATGTATAAATATCAATATTCATTATCTTGCCTGAAAATATTACAAAATGTAGTACAACTACTTCGACCTACATGATGCCACGATTTCAGAGTAACGAAGTGATTTAAAAATTTTCGCGCGCCCACAGTGCCATCATGGCGCTGCTCGCACATCATAACCTCATAATTTCAGAGATTTATTGTTCTCAAGTTGAGAAATTATTAGCACGTATTTCTTTAGAATTATCGGGAGAAAATTATCTACAATTTTCTGAGTATGAAGTATGGTCCGGGAGGGAACTTACTCTTTCTAGGCAAGATCCTTGTATAATTTTGATCCAACTTTGCCCGCCTTCGATGGGCTCGCTTGATCAACTGATTATAATGCGTATCTTGCCCTCAAGATTACAACATGTAGCTTTTTAGATCCCTTGAGATTTTCGTATTGTTGTATCTTAAACCTTAATATGTTCAAGATTCCATTATTGTGAATGTGCAAATTTTTTTTTTTTCTTTTTTTTGAATTTTGTCTGATTGTTTATTCTCAAAACGTATGAGGAGATCATATTGTGTTCTATAGGAATTTTTTATTGTAATATAAGACATATATGAACCTGAATATATAATAAGGCTGCTTGCCTATTCCGGAGTAGCAAGTTTGATGCGAAAGTAATCTCGTCTGTTAAAATCGGTCGCTGATAGAATCTCGCAAGTACTTAGGAGTTTCTCGACCATCCTGCGGTTTTCCGAATTGTGTCGAGGCTGACCCCCAAATGGGCTGATTAGATGTTGAAACATGGCGTACGCTGAGCCCTGAGAATATATCGTCAACTCCGCAGTACATGAGAATTCCTTTAATCCATTTGGATATATTTTGTGAAGATACACTTTTAAAAGGTTTGCAGGTGAAACCCGGCTTGCGGCTTGCTTTAAAAACCTTCTTTTCTGATTGTCTTAGTGGTTCCGTCACTTTTGGGTATCTGATAGAAATTGACCTACCTCTGGTGTGCAAGGTTCAATAGATAGTTTAATTTCGCAACCCTGGACCGACTTGAGGACGAATTCATCTGAAGTGATCATATGCGAGTGACCTTTAGGTGTCGGTTCACGCGTTTCCGCCTCCGATGGTCTCTGAGTGTAATACGGCTAATATTTCTTTCATGTTGGCTGCCCTCCGTTTGTAAACCGTCTGCGCTCGTCTCGAAGCAGGCGGGTCCCTCTGGTTTCCCGAAGGTGCAGGTTTTTTGATGAGTTATTGCGTTTTAATTTCTTGACCAACTTGCATAATAGACTTAGCCTCCTTGATTGTATTGCTCAACTTTTCGCTGAAAAGCATAGTATCTGGCTCAGTTTTCTCAAGAAAAGTTACCACCTGTTTATTTAGGCTTGGTGGTAGAATACAGGCCCTACGAGCTACTGTTTGTGTGAAAGGTGTGTCAAAATCAGCTTCTGGTTCTTTGATTGTTTCATCGGGTCTAAGAAACAGTCAATGACTGGATATTCCTTCAGCAATTTATCCTTTGTCTCTTTTGATATTCCTAATTCTAACCAAAGGTGCCAACGAGTGATACTATGTTGCGACAAAATTGGTTCTCCTGTCTCAGTTTGCTGCTCTTCGCCGATAATTTAGACCAGTTCTTCGTCCAGAGTCCCTGAAGATGTGTATTCAGCACCGGCAGTCGTTGGTTCCGGAACACTATCGCCCACTTTTCCACCGTTGTCAGATCTTTCAGGCTGCGCTGGTGGAAGGTTTTCTTGAGTCGCTGTCACTCCCATTCCGTCCAGGTGATGGGGTCTTTTCCTTCCTATTAATATTTTATAAACCACCACTAGCTTACCTCCATGTATGTATGTATGGACGTATGTTTGTATGTATGTTTGTATGTATGTATGTATGTATGTATGTATGTATGTATGTGTATTCATTTAATTCCTCCTTTTTACGGATTCGAGGGCCTCCGTTATGCTCCAGAGCATAGAAGCAATGTTTAAGGAATTTCGAAGGGAGGTGCATGGGGACCAAGAGGAAACGAAATAACAAGAAGGAGAGCTGAAGGAGGAAGTAAGAAAAGTAAAAAAAAAATTGAAAGAGTGGGATAGGGCGTGGAAGAAAGAAAAAGAGAAAGTCTGGAAGAAACTTGAGAATATGGAAGATCGACAGAAGGAAAGGGAGGTGAACAGAATAGAGGAAATGAAAGTCATAGAAGATAGGTTGAGCAACCTAGAGGCAAAGGAGGTAGGAGGTAAAAACTGACTTCTGAAGATTATATCCCGTAAACGATTAGAACTGACTTTTTCTATCTTATCCAGTTAAGAGATAATTTCACGCACTTCTATTTCTTTCATAAATTTTCTAGATATTTAATTTTGTGAGATGCGGAAATTTGAACAAACTTAATTTTTCATTCGTTTTTCAGCATTTCAAAGTTCTTTTGGAAAGGAACAAAAAGATCGTGTTACATTTTAAGTTCAAAATTCTTCTGAGGCATCCTTAAAACATACTCTAAGAGTAAGCGGGATATTGCAGCCTTTTTTGATCTGAAAAAAGTGATGTAGGAATATGTTTGACGCAATGCTTGTCGTTCAAAACCTGATGGGACTAAAGAACTTGAACTTAAGTTCCTGACACGGAAAAAGTTGTTTCATGCCTTTTCACTATCTTTATGATTTTACTTGCATTGACCGCGACCGTCGCCGTGGAGCTGACATAAAGTTACAAACTATATTTCGCATGTTGAGATTAGAGGTGAATACTATAATTGTAAAGATTGAATGACACTTACACTTCCTAAGCCTTACGATAAGAATGCATTATGTGATTGCAGTCACGTATACAGGGTTTGTTTTTTACCTTGAGGTATGAAGAATACTTCTGCGAAGTCTCTTGCGCCTTTCGGATATAAAATGTTCTAACACTGATATTTTTCTCGTTTGATATGTATTTCGGTGTATCAAAATAAGAGAAGCGACTTCACCAATACGGAAACTCATTTTTCTGGAAAATGTCGCTTACCTATATTTTTTCGTTGTAAGATTGATTAATAAATTCAGCAGTATTTCTTTCGCTGTGAATACGTATCAACATCTTTCTCCTTTAAAGCTAAAAGTGAACATACTGAAGAATCCAAGTCTTTGAGAAAAGATATATGCCAATTAAGTAGTATATTATAAGAATATATTAAAAACTCCAATTTCAATATGGGCTTTTGGATATTCTTGAGATCGAATGCGATCTTCGTGACACTTGTTTTATCCTTATGAAAAAGGAATGTCATCCCGAGTAGCGTTACGAAAAAAGTGCAAAGCAAGAGAAGAATCAATTTTACCTGAACTGTTTATGACAAAACTCTATACCGCCCTCTAGAGAATAAGGAATTAGGAGTCATCATAATTTTAAGAAGCAAAAACCATGCAAGCACTTAAGTCAGATTGACTGGATGTTCGCAGTTTCAAAATTTTATATATTTTCGTGGAAAAGAAATTTTTAGATACTTCTATGACTAGTAAACCTTTATATTTCTTGAAATGTTTTAGAATATTGGAATTATATGAATAAATTCGTCATTTCTACGTTTGGATGCTGAACCAAGTATCCTGTACAATAGTTATTTCTGTTTTTGCAGGTAGGTAATGGAAAGAACTTCTCCATTGCATAATTTTCAAGATTGAAATGTCGTCTTATTGTTTCTGGCATGTTTCTTAACATTATGAATTTTCATTACGAGTTCCTGAATTCTCCCTTAGTCAGCTTCGACGTCAAAATACTGATTTCTTCAGCCGGTCTCTTGTCATTATAATCTCATCAATCTGCATACGTCTTATTCCTTTTACTCGTACACTCACACACAGATTTACACATTCTCGCTGTCGTTCTCCAAATTTATGAATTTCACAAGTCAGTTAGCCTGTTGCTGGCAGCGAGATTAGTCAAACACCTGTACTTATATCTTTTATTTAATAAAATGACCATGCGTTTCGGCGTCATTTATGTTCATATGAAATAACCAGTCGTGTGTTTCTTTTATGTCACCCAGTGTAGTCTTATCCGTCAGAAAAATGTTTCAAAAGAGAAAATACTGTCCATTGCTTTAGTTTCATTCAAAACATTAGTTCTACGAGCGGATAGTACATTTTTGAGTCAATGATTCGTCGTGTGGTAGTCCGTGTCTGTGCCTTTCATACAATGCGTGCTGTTCGAAAAGTGTTTGAGTGTTTCAAAAATAGTCAAGCGACTGTGACGTGTGACATTCAGACTGTGTGACTTTTTGAACTTTGTCACTTTTTACCATTGTGACTTTCTGACATTGTGACTTTTCAACTTTGTGACCTTTTTACCGTGAGACTTTTTGAACTTTGTGACTTTATTTTGTTTTTAGGAGTCTAGTCAATGTCTGTGAAATAAACACATGCAATATTGTCAACATTGTCAAGTGACAAGACTAGACAAATACCTAGAAAGAAAGGTATTTGAAAATATCTATCGATGAAAGGTTTGGAATACTAATCGCAAATCGTAAGTACAATTTATACATCATCCGGGTTTCTAAGTTCCCGCGTGAAAGTATTTATTGAATCTTTGTGTGTATCTGTCGATGTTTTTTCGACATTCTTACATGGTACATGTTTATAACAAATTTCTGAAATACATGATTTCGGCCTCGTTACATACCAGTTATTTATTTTCAGGCAAATAAATGGATTCATTTGAAAGGACAATTATATATGGATTGATCGTTCGAGCTTTGAATAAATTTGTTTGATTTGCTTCTTCTGTTACAATGTCGTCCGACAATTTCTTCTGAGAACAAACGGATCTGTATTCTAGAAATAAAAATTTGTTCACAAACGCGATGCCAGTTAAAGAACCATCAAAGGTTCGCGATCAAAATAAAAACAATGAGTATTTCACTTCGGACTTTTATAATCAAACTGAGAAGGCGTATGTGACAACAAAAGGAAACTTCTTAGATGTGATTGAAGACCTTTCAGCTGCTCTAGTAGGAGCGTCCATTGGCCCTGCCGCGCCAGTATTTTCTTCACCGCGTTCAATGCCAAAAATGGAATCGCCGAAATTCTCCGGCATCTACACAGAATGGTCGAATTTCGCTGATCATTTCAAATCAATGGTTCACTCAAAAGCAGCATTGAGTTCTGTGGAAAACCTCCACCATTTAAAGAACAATTTTTCGGAAGAAGCTGCGCAACTTGTTCGTCACATTTCAGTAACAAATTAGAATTCTACTCGCTGTTGGGAATTACTGAAAGATAGATATGAAAACAAACGCGTTTTAAAACGTTCTCATTTATCCGGTTTATTCTCAATCCAGAAAATGAAAGTGGAATCAGCGAGCACGTTACGAGAACTTTATAATTCCACTGTTGATTATGTGAAAGCACTGGACTCTTTAAATGAACTGGTAAGCGAATAGTCATCCATTCTTGTAGATCTCACTGTCGAACGACTGGACCATCAGTCCCTCCAGGATTGGGAAACATCAATCAAGGAATCGAACTTCGGATGTCCAAAAGAACCTTCGGTATTTGAGGAACTCAAAATGTTTCTTAAAAATCGTCTTCGCGCTTTGGAAGCTGTTGAATAAACAACAGGTGCCTGTAAGCAAGCATCACCGCAATCTCAGAAACATAAGTTTAGGAAGCAGCAGAAATCTTCTCAGTCAACGACTGATAACGTCAATGCAGTTAAGGGACAACAAACGAGAAAAACGAACCAGGATAGGAAATGTTTCATGTGCAGGGAACCACATTTCTTTATGTTATGGCCACAGTTTCGTGTTCAGACGTTGGGGAGAGTAAGTCAGGAACTTCACGAATTAGTGTCAAGGCGTCAAAAAATTAAGTTTCGAGAAGACGATTGGCCTCACCTTGCGGATCTTCAGCTGGCAGATCCTAAGTTCTTGGGAAATGATATTATTTTAGGCGTTGACGTTTACTCAATTTTAATCGAGTCAAGTCTTCGAAAAGATCACCCTGCTGCTCCAGTTACTCAGCAAACTCTTTTGGGCTGGATACTGTGTGGACCAACTAGAGAAGAGTTGTCAATTTATGACTTCCCAGTAGGCATATTTCTTTGTTGCAAGGTTGCCGAATTATATTTTGACCTCTAGAAATTCTGGAAGACAGTGAAGTAGTTCTTCCAAAACCTCTTTGGACGCCAGAAGAGGAAGCTTGCGAACAACATTTTTTCGATACTCACTCTATAACAGACGAAGGAAAGTTGTCGTGCGACTTCCAACTAAATGTGATGTTACTGGGTTAGGAGATTCACTTTCTTCAGCTCTTAAGATGCTGTTTCATACAGAGTAACGTTTCAATAGGGATTCTTAACTTTAGGATGGGTACACCGAGTTCATGGAGGAATACAAGAGGCTCCAGCACATGGTTCCTGTGAAAAGTTCTTCTAATCCAAGGATTGATTCCAGGTCATTTTACCTTCCGCATCATGGGGTGTGGCGAGACTCAAGTCTCACAACCAAGCTACGAGTGGTATTCAACGGCTCTCGGAAGTCAAGTCGAGGAGTATCACTGAATGATTGTTTGCACGCAGGTCCTGAATTACAGCTGAACATTTCAGATGTTTTGCTTCAATGGCGTCGACATCCTATTGTTATGTCAGCAGATGTCGAGAAGATGTATCGCCAAGTTCTTGTCCATGGAGATGATCAGATTCTCCAACGAATTCTATGGCGAATGACTCCTGCTGAACCTGTTCAGATTTTTCGACTTTCAACTGTTACTTATGATCTGACGTGTGCTCCATACTTGGCTGCTTACACCGTTCAACAGCTCAGCCTTACAGTCCATTGCTTTAGTTTCATTCAAAACACATAATAATTGATTGAACTAGAGTTCTAATTAAGTTTGAGTATTTCATCGTTAAATTGAATTATATTAATACTTGCTGACAGTATTACTCATAGATTTTGATTTTTCAATGAATATTAGTTCTTTATATCTTGTCTTATCAGGAACCCAATAATTATTGGTAAAGTTATTTTGCGTTTGCAAATCACCGTTTTTTTATTGCATTACAGTGAACTTCCACTTAAGTTGACCTTCTCTTTAGTTGACTTTCGGATAAGTTGACTGGGAACGTTCACATAAGTTGAGTAAACAGTCCCCCACCACAAATACGGTGAGA